>CM067589.1:2358765-2406689 GCA_034336665.1 Luscinia megarhynchos | reverse complement strand
ACCATAAAATGACATTGGAAATTTATAATCCCATTGAATTTTATAATCCCATTGAAAATTATAATACCATTGAAAATTATAATCCCATTGAATTGTATAATCCCATTGAAATTTATAATCCCATTGAATTCTATACAATTCCATGGATTGAGGGGTGGCACTGCCCAGTTTGGAATCTGGTAATGGGGCACTGCCCATTTTGGGATTTGGTGATGGGTGTGGCACTGCCCATTTTGGGAGTTGGTAACAGGGCACTGCTCATTTTGGGATCTCATTATGGGGGATGGCACTGCCCATTTTGGGATTTGGTGATGGGTGTGGCACTGCCCATTTTTGGGATTTGGTGATGGGTGTGGCACTGCCCATTTTTGGGATTTGATAATGGGGGTGGCACTGACAATTTTTGGGATTTGGCAATGGGGCACTTCCCACTTTGGGATTTGTTCATGGGGGATGGCACTGCCCATTTTTGGGATCTGATAATGGGGCACTGCCCATTTTGGGATTTGGTGATGGGTGTGGCACTGCCCATTTTGGGATTTGGAAGTGAGGTGTGGCACTGCCCATTTTGGGATTTGGTGATGGGTGTGGCACTGCCCATTTTGGGATTTGGTGATGGGTGTGGCACTGCCCATTTTGGAATTTGGCACTGAGGTGTGGCACTGACAATTTTTGGGATTTGGCAGTGAGGGTTGGCACTGCCCATTTTGGGATTTGGTGATGTGGCACTGCCCATTTTGGGATTTGGCAATGAGGTGTGGCACTGCCCATTTTGGGATTTGGCAGTGAGGTGTGGCACTGCCCCTTTGGGATTTGGCAGTGATGTGTGGCACCGACAGTTTTTGGATTTGGCAGTGAGGGTGTGGCACTGCCCATTTTGGGATTTGGCAGTGAGGGGTGGCACTGCCCATTTTGGGATTTGGCAGTGAGGTGTTGCACTGCCCATTTTGGGATTTGGCAGTGAGGGGTGGCACAGCCCATTTTGGGATTTGGCAGTGAGGGGTGGCACTGACAATTTTTGGGATTTGGCAGTGAGGGGTGGCACTGCCCATTTTGGGATTTGGCAGTGAGGGGTGGCACTGCCCCTTTTGGGAGCTGCTGCTGCAGTGTTGGGGGTCTGGCTCCCTCCTGTCCCGGCTCTCTGGGGCTCCCCAGGGTCACTTGGGGTGAGCAGGGCCAGGTTTGGCTCAGGACCCCTCCCAGGTGGGGGCTTTGTTTCCATGGCCCTGTTTTGTTTCCATTTGGGAACTGCTGCCTCTGCACTTCCTTTCACACTTCAGCTTTCAATCACAAAGCAGTTTTGCTGTCCCAGTCTTTTTTTTTTTTTTTCTTCCCCCTCTTTGTTTTTCACATCTCTTTGTTTGAAATGTCAATAACCAATATTGAAGGTATCTCTCATTTCTCCTCCAGAATTTTCTCTTTCCTGGATGTGGTCACTCTGTGTCGTTGTGCTCAAGTTTCCAGGGTAAGAACTTTCCTCCTTGCTGGTGGATTTTAGCACGGGGTTGGACTTGGGTGCCAATCCCAGGGGGGTTGGCCCAGGGAGCTTTGTGTTTATTTATTGTCCCCTGGAAGTCCTGGAAAATTCCCATAGCACCACTCCAGGGGAATTCCAGGCTGGAATTGCATTTTCCAGTGTCCCAGGTACAAAGGGAAGGGGGTTGATATTTTGCCCAGAACTCTCCCCTCATTCTGAGAGCTCACCCTGCTGAAATCCCAACAAACCCTGTGGGTTTTGTTGGAAATTCAGGAATTTTGATTCACAGAGATGCTGCACAATCAATGAAAGTTCATTTTCTCCTTAGATGTAGTTGGAGTAAGCATGGAAATAAAGTGAAGGGTTGTTCTAATCCTTTGCTGCCTTCAATTAATGAAACCCAACTGGGAATATTTGCTTGGGACAATTCCTCCAGCTCCACTGGAAGGTTTAGCTGGAGCTGCCAGATTTATTCAGGTGCTTTTTCCTGCCAATGTCTGGTGACAGCAAGGGTGGGGTGGTGACCCAGGGAAGGTGTTGGAGTGTTCACCATCCTGGCTGGGTGACACCTGCACAGTCCTGCCTAAAAACCTCAGCCACCACTGATTGAATTACTCTAAACACATTGGAATTTAAAGAAAATTTTTAAAAAGTTGCTTAAACATCCTTTATGAACTTGAGAAAACTACTGTAATTTCAAATCCCTGGCATATGCCATACTGAGAATGCATGGGGTGAAAGATCTTGAAGAACAAAATTCACATGCATTTGTAATTCAGGAAATTCTGAGATCCCAGTTTTGACATCTTTGCTTACTTTTGCTTTTCTTATATCCCAAGAACAACATTGGAATTTTTAAAAAATGCTGCTTTAACATCATTAAATTGCATTTTAAAATCCCCTGTGTGGTGTGTGGGCATTGCAGTTGTCACCTGAATAACCCAAATTGTGCAGGGAAAAGCTCCCAGCTGAAATCCAGGGGGTGGAAACAACCAGGGCAGCTTTGGGGGATTTGGAAATTTGGAATTCTGAATTCTGAGGGACCCTGCCCATCTCTCCCTGCTGCCTGGAATTACCTGTTCCTCTCCCACCTAGGACACAATGTTGTTTTCTCAAAGGAACAACCTGTGCCTAAATCCTCACTGATTTTTTTTTTCTTTCATATTAACCACACATTTGCATTTTTTTCCCCCAATAAAGGCATGGAATGTTCTGGCCCTGGATGGCAGCAACTGGCAGAGAATTGACCTGTTTGATTTCCAGAGGGATATTGAGGTATAATTAAGTGACATACAAACCCTTTTTTTTTTTTTTCTTGTTAAAATGTAATTACAGCCTAGAATAAATTAATACTCCCAGTGTAACCCTTTCTACATTCCCTGGAGACTGAAATCATTAATTTCAGTCCTTCAGCTTCAGGGAGTCTTTGAAACTCTTGGCAATCCATTCAGCTTTTGAAAAATGGACAGAATTCTGTATATCCCCAGCAAGACTTAAAGGTGGTAATGGAAGGAAAGTAGATTTTGTCTGGTCTGGAAAGAAAAATTAGTAGAAAAGTAGAAATTAGTAGAATTAGTAGAAAATTTTTGGGGAAACTGCTGCTTGCATGGAAGAGAATTTAAGCTGCTGCTCCTTGCTCTCAGATTAGAACATGAGAACTGAATGTCTGAAAAATTTGTGTCTTTAACACCAAAAATTGAAATTTGAGGTGATTTGGGAAGGACAAGGTCCAAATTGTCCCTAAAAGATGCAGCTGCTCCAATGGTGAGGATGGAGCTGAAAATTCAAATTGCCTTAAGCAGGAAAAGGGATGAGGAAAAAAAACCAATCTTTAAGTCTCTTATCAGGATGTTTTATCCTGTTTAAAACACTTTGGAGGAGGGAGATTTGGAATATTTCATATTTGGGGAGGGAAATGGGGAATGTGTGGCTTTAACTTGTGGTGCACAGAGTGAAAGTTCCCACCTGGTGGCAAATCCACCCCTGATTCTGCAGGAAATTGTTGAAATAATCCCTTTGTGCAGCTGAGAGTCAGGGATGAGGAGCAGGAGGTGGCACTGTCACCTCAGCAGGGTCTGAGGGGAGGAATTGGGGGATTTTGGGTTCAGAATAAATCCTTCACCTCATCACATGCCCTAAAAACCTCAGAAATTCCAGTTTAAAACCATGGAATTCTTGTTTTAGAGTGGAGTTCTCAGGGTTCCTGGGAATAAAACCAGGTTTTTGGGTGATTTTCCTGTCCCTGCCCATCAAACCCATGTTCTTGCCCAACCCCAGGCTTCCCCTCTGAAAACAAAATTTGGGTTTTTTTGTTTGTTTTACCTCACTCCCAAATTCCTGCTGGGCATCCCCAGGCTCTGCTGTTCCAGAGTTAAATCCATGTAAATTCTTGATCAAAACACCTTTGGCTCCTCTAATTCCAGCAGAATTTTTAGGCTTGCTTGAGAAATTGCAAAATGAAGGAGGATTTCAGCTTTTCCAGCTTTTTTCAGGGCTGGGGAAGTGCAGGGGGGTTTCTGAGTTTCTGGTACAAATATTTTAAATAAATACCAAACCACTCTGGTGGTTTTACCCTTTGGTCCCAGGGGAAAGGTAAATTCTCTAATGGGCTCTTTGGATCAGATTTGAAATGTAAAAATTGACATTTTCTGGTGGTTTTACACTTTGATCCCAGGGGAAAGGTAAATCCTGCACTGGGCTCTTTGGATCCAGATTTGAAATTTTAAAATTGAAATTTTCTGGTGGTTTTACAGTTTGATCCCAGGGGAAAGATAAATTCTGTAATGGGCTCTTTGAATCCAGATTTGAAATATAAAAATTGAAATTTTCTGGTGGTTTTACCCCTTGGTCCCAGGGGAAAGATAAATTCTGTAATGGACTCTTTGGATCCAGATTTGAAATTTTAAAATTGAAATTTTCTGGTGGTTTTACAGTTTGATCCCAGGGGAAAGATAAATTCTGTAATGGGCTCTTTGGATCCAGATTTGAAATATAAAAATTGAAATTTTCTGGTGATTTTACCCCTTGGTCCCAGGGGAAAGGCAAATTCTCTGATGGGCTCTTTGGATCCAGATTTGAAATGTAAAAATTGAAATTTTCTGGAACTCTGGAGAATAAATGGTTGAATCCCTTTTCCTGCAGGAACAAAACTCGTGGGCTGTTCTGCTCATCTCTGTTTTGAGTAGAAATTGGAGTTTTTCCCTGGCTCTGCTGGGAAATCTGGGGTGCAGCTCCTCTCCCCTTCCCTGGGGACTCTGTGCCCATGTCCAGGAGCTCCAAAATTGAGAAAATTTCTCAAAATTCTTTAGGTGATTTGCTTTAGGTGACTCCTTGTCTCTCCATCTTCAGAAGCTGAATAATTCTCCCTCTTTTTCCCTTCTATCATTTTTATTCCCTTTAAAGCACCCCTCAAATAACAAAATATGAATCAGTGATTTACAAAAAATAAAAATATTGGTCTAACACTGATACCAACTGTGAGGGACAAAAGACTCTAAAAATTTAAAGTTAGAAAGGAATGTTTATTCAGTGTGAGGTAATCCTCAATACACACCGCAAAAATCACAACCGATTATGAAGTCTTATTAAATTCCTTTAAACGTATTAAACATTTCATTATATTTATATTTGTATTTATATTTATATTATTATTTATATCTTGCATTTGTATTTGTGCTAGTATTTGTGTTAGTATTTGTGTTAGTACTTGTATTTGTATTTATATTTGTATTTGTATTTATATTTATATTTGCATTTATATTAGTATTTGCATTTATATTTGTATTTATATTTGTATTTGTATTTATATATTTGTAATTGTTTTATATTTATAGTTATGGTTATATTTATAGTTATATTTATATTTATAGTTATATTTATATTTATTAAAGGATTCAAGCAATACATGTTTATAATAACAGCCCCTCCCATAATTACCTTATGGTAATTAGCTTGATTAGCTATTAAGCATTGATTGACTTCTTTAATTAAGTCTGGGGTCGTTTTCCTGGGGAGGGGTCTTAATAGGAGGAAGTAAAGTGAGTCTTCCTCACCCTGAACTTTTGACATTTTCTATCAATGACCATACAAATGATTTCTGGGGATAGCCCAGTTATTTATTTTTATTTCTATTTCTCACTAGTTCCATCTTTTCCCACTGTAAGCCCAGCTGAGCAAACAGAAAATGACAGCAAATCAACGATTTCACTTCCAGCCAACTCCCTGTCTGGAACTCCCAACTCCAGTGACTTCCAGCAGGGTGGCTGGAGTGCAGTGCTGAGATGGGTGCTGATCTGTGCAGTTTGGGTGCTCAGGGCTCTGTGTCTCCCCAGGGCCGAGTGGTGGAGAACATTTCCAAGCGCTGCGGCGGCTTCCTGCGCAAGCTGAGCCTGCGGGGCTGCCAGGGCGTGGGGGACAACGCCTTGAGGTACGGCCTGAGCTTGTGTCCACTGGAGCTCTGCTAGAGCTCCTGGAGGTGCTGCATCTGTATCCACCAGAGCTCCTGGAGGTGCTGCATTTGTATCCACCAGAGCTCCTGGAGGTGCTGCATCTGTATCCACTAGAGCTCCTGGAGGTGCTGCATTTGTATCCACTAGAGCTCCTGGAGGTGCTGCATCTGTATCCCTCTAGAGCTCCTGGAGATGCTGCATTTGTATCCACTAGAGCTCCTGGAGGTGCTGCATCTGTATCCACTAGAGCTTCGCTAGAGCTCCTGGAAATGCAGGATTTGTATCCTCTAGAGCTCCTGGAGATGCTGCATCTGTATCCTCTAGAGCTCCACTAGAGCTCCTGGAGATGCAGGATTTGTATCCTCTAGAGCTCCTGGAGATGCTGCATCTGTATCCTCTAGAGCTCCTGGAAATGCTGCATTTGTATTCTCTCTAGAGTCTGCCTAGAGCTCCTGGAGATGCTGCATCTGTATCCACTAGAGCTCCTGGAAATGCAGAATTTGTATCCTCTAGAGCTCCTGGAGATGCAGGATTTGTATCCACCAGAGCTCCTGGAGATGCTGCATTTGTATCCACTAGAGCTCCTGGAGATGCTGCATCTGTATCCTCTATAGCTCCTGGAAATGCAGGATTTGTATCCTCTAGAGCTCCTGGAGATGCTGCATCTGTATCCACTAGAGCTCCTGGAAATGCAGGATTTGTATCCACTAGAGCTCCTAGAAATGCAGGATTTATCCCACTTTAAGCTCCTGGAGATGCTGCATTTGTATCCACTAGAGCTCCTGGAAATGCTGCATTTGTATCCACTAGAGCTCCTGGAAATGCTGCATTTGTATCCTCTATAACTCCTGGAAATGCTGCATTTATCCCAGTTTAAACTCCTGGAAATGCAGGATTTGTATCCACTAGAGCTCCTGGAAATGCAGGATTTGTATCCACTAGAGCTCCTAGAAATGCAGGATTTATCCCACTTTAAGCTCCTGGAGATGCTGCATTTGTATCCACTAGAGCTCCTGGAAATGCTGCATTTGTATCCACTAGTGCTCCTGGAAATGCAGGATTTGTATCCACTATAGCTCCTGGAAATCCAGAATTTATATCCACTATAGCTGCTGGAAATGCTGCATTTGTATCCACTATAGCTCCTGGAAATGCAGAATTTATATCCACTAGAGCTCCTGGAAATGCAGGATTTGTGTCCACTAGAGCTCCTGGAAATCCAGAATTTATATCCACTGAGCTCCTGGAAATGCAGGATTTGTATCCAGTAGAGATCCTGGAAATGCAGGATTTGTATCCAGTAGAGATCCTGGAAATGCAGGATTTGTATCCAGTAGAGATCCTGGAAATGCAGGATTTGTATCCAGTAGAAATCCTGGAAATGCAGGATTTGTATCCAGTAGAGATCCTGGAAATGCAGGATTTGCATCCTCTATAGCTCCTGGAAATGCAGGATTTGTATCCATTATAGATCCTGATAATCCTGCATTTATATCCATTGTAACTCCTGAAAATGCAAGATTTATATCCACTAGAGCTCCTGAAAATCCAGAATTTATACCCATTATAACTTCTGAAAATCCTGCCTTTATATCCATTATAGCTCCTGGAAATGCAGGATTTATATCCACTAGAGATCCTGGAAATGCTGCATTTATATCCACTAGAGCTCCTGAAAATGCAGGATTTGTATCTATTAGAGCTCCTGAAAATCCAGAATCTATCCCAGTTTAAACTCCTGGAAATGCAGGATTTGAATCCACTAGTGCTCCTGGAAATGCTGCATTTATATCCACTATAACTCCGGAAAATCCAGAATTTATATCCACTAGAGCTCCTGAAAATGCTGCATTTATATCCACTAGAGCTCCTGGAAATGCTGCATTTGTATCCACTATAACTCCTGAAAATCCTGCATTTATATTCATTATAGCTCCTGAAAATCCAGAATTTATCCCCATTTTGAACTGCTGGAAATCCAGAATTTATCCCAGTTTAAACTCCTGAAAATGCAGGATTTATATCCACTATAGCTCCTGAAAATCCTTCATTTATATCCATTATATAGAGCTTCTAGAAATGCAGGATTTATATCCATTATAACTCTTGAAAATCCTGCATTTATATCCATTAGATCTCCTGAAAATGCAGGATTTATAATCATTAGAGCTCCTGAAAATCCTGAATTTATCCCAGTTTAAACTTCTGAAAATACAGAATTTATATCCATTGTAACTCCTGGAAATCCAGGATTTATATCCATTATAACTCCTGAAAATGCAGAATTTATCCCAGTTTAAACTCCTGAAAAAACAGAATTTATATCCATTATAGCTCCTGAAAATCCAGGATTTATCCCTACTTTGAAATCCTGAAAATCCAGATTTTATCCTACAAATCCAGGATTTATATCCATTATAACTCCTGCAAATGCAGAATTTATCCCCAGTTTGAAATCCTGAAAATCCAGAATTTATCCCCATTATAACTCCTGAAAATCCAGAATTTATATCCATTATAACTCCTGAAAATCCAGAATTTATCCCCATTTTGAAATCCTGCAAATCCAGAATTTATCCCCATTTTCAACTACTGCAAATCCAGAATTTATCCCTACTTTGAAATCCTGCAAATCCAGAATTTATCCCCATTTTGAAATCCTGCAAATCCAGAATTTATCCCCATTTTGGATGGGGGACACTCAGGATGTCCATTTACTATGCCATTTCTACCCTTTAATTTGCCAATTTTTACCATTTAATTTGCCCTTTATTACCCTTTAATTTGCCATTTTTTGCCATTTAATTTCCCATTTTTTTACCATTTAATTTCCCATTTTTTACCATTTAATTTGTCATTTTTTACCATTTAATTTGCCATTTTTTACCATTTAATTTCCCTTTTTTTACCATTTAATTTCCCATTTTTTACCATTTAATTTCCCATTTTTTTTACCATTTAATTTCCCTTTTTTTACCATTTAGTTTGCCATTTTTTACCATTTAATTTCCCATTTTTTACCCTTTAATTTGCCAATTTTCACCATTTAATTTGCCATTTTTTACCATTTAATTTGCCTTTGGTTTTCTTTTTGGTTTTCTTCTTGATTTTCTTGATTTTTTTTCTCCATTCCTTTCTTCTTTCCTGATTTTCTTCCTGATTTTCTCCTTGATTTTTCTTGATTCTTTTATTCTTGATTATTTCCTTCTTTCTTGATCCTTCTGGATTTTCATCCTGATTTTCTTCTTTCTTGATTTTCACCCTGATTTTCTACTTGATTTTCTTTATTCCTTTCTTCTCTCTTGATTCTTTTGATTTTCTTGGTTTCCTTCTTAATTTTCTCTGTTTCCTTCTTTAACCTATTTGAGATTGGAGATTGGTTAAAAACTTGAATCTGCCACATTTTTAACCACCTGAAATTCCATTTTTTGACAAATCCAATTTTTTTTTTCCCTTTCCTTCCCCCAAGGACCTTTGCCCAGAACTGCAGGAACATTGAAGTGTTGAACCTCAATGGTTGTACCAAGATCACAGACACGTGAGTAAAACTCCTCCCAAAAAAAAAATAAAATAAAAACAGGTTTGGGGTTTTTCCATGCTAAAAAGTCCATTAAATAATTATTTATTATGAAAATTATTTATTATGAAAATTATTTATTATGAAATTATTTATTATAAAATTATTTATTGTAAAATTATTCATTATAAAATAATATATTTATCATAGATTATTAAATAATATCTTTTTTATTTGTTATAAAAATTAAAATATTATTTATACTTTTGGCTCAATAACCAAATTTTTGTGACCCTCAGTGCAGCACTAAGTATCCAACCAAAAATGCTGCCTGGAACCAGGAAGAAGGAAAAAAACAGAAAGAGAAAACACCCAAAAATTTCCATTTTGTGCCATACCTATTTCTGTAGTCTATATTTTATATTCTATATTGTCCCATACCTTTATTACTATAATTTGTATTTCTATAATCTATATTTCTATAATCTATATTTCTATAATCTATATTTTATAATATGTATTTTATATTCTATATTCTAAATTTCATATTCTGTATTTTATATTCTATATTCTGTGCTCTACCTTTTATATTCTACCTTTTCTATTCTATCTTCTAAATTTTATATTTTATATTCTATATTGTCCCATACCTATTTTTATATTCTATATTTTATGTTGTCCCATACCTATATTACTATATTCTATATTCTTTTATATTTTATATTCTTTTTTATTTTATATTCTCTATTCTACCTTTTCTATTCTATATTACTATATTTTATTTTCTATATTCTGTCTTCTGTATTTTATATTATTTTATATTCTATATTCTATATTGTCCATACCTATATTTCTATTTTTTATATTCTATATTATCCCATACCTGTATTTCTATTTTCTTTATTCTATATTTTATGTTGTCCCATACCTATATTACTATATTCTATATTCTTTTATATTTTATATTCTTTTTTATTTTATATTCTCTATTCTACCTTTTCTATTCTATATTACTATATTTTATTTTCTATATTCTGTCTTCTGTATTTTATATTATTTTATATTCTATATTCTATATTGTCCATACCTATATTTCTATTTTTTATATTCTATATTATCCCATACCTGTATTTCTATTTTCTTTATTCTATATTTTATGTTGTCCCATACCTATATTACTATATTCTATATTCTTTTATATTTTATATTCTATATTCTACCTTTTTTATTTTATATTCTGTATTATTTTTTCTTTTATATTCTGTATTCTATCTTTTATATTCTATATTCTGTATTCTACCTTTTATATTCTGTATTACTATATTTTATTTCCTATATTCTGTATTCTGTATTTTATATTCTTTTATATTCTGTATTCTATATTGTCCCATACCTATATTACTATATTCTATATTCTTTTATATTTTATATTCTATATTCTACCTTTTTTATTTTATATTCTGTATTATTTTTTCTTTTATATTCTGTATTCTATCTTTTATATTCTATATTCTGTATTCTACCTTTTATATTCTATATTACTATATTTTATTTCCTATATTCTGTATTCTATATTCTTTTATATTCTGTATTCTATATTGTCCCATACCTACATTACTATATTCTATATTCTTTTATATTTTAGATTCTATATTCTATCTTTTTTATTTTATATTCTCTATTCTACCTTTTACAGTCTGTATTCTACCTTTTATATTCTATATTACTATATTATATATTATATAATCTATTTTATATTCTATATTCTATCTTTTATATTCTGTATTCTACCTTTTATATTCTACATTACTACATTTTATTTTCTATATTCTGTCTTCTGCATTTTATATTCTTTTACATTCTATATTATCCCATACCTATATTACTCTATTCTATTTAAATTCTAAAACCCCAAATTCCACTCCCTTCACCATGTGAAATCACCCACTTTTATTTAACTACACACCCATGATTTTAATTCCAATTTTTTAACTCCATCACTGAAATGTGGAGCTTTCCCCAAAGCCCAGCTCACAAGCAGTGTTCCCAGAAAAACCAGAAACTTCAGAACTCAGGTTTTTTACTGCCAGCCCCAGTCCCGTGGGATTCCCATGGCTGGGGAAGGATCCAGTGCAGGATTTTGTCTCCTGCAGCACCTGCACCAGCCTCAGCAAGTTCTGCTCCAAACTCAGGCACCTGGACCTGGCCTCGTGCACCTCCATCACCAACCTGTCCCTGAAGGCACTCAGGTGAGCAGCCAGGGAGCCTGGAGGGCACAGCTGGGAGGGTCCTGCTGCTCCCCTGGGGTCCAGATTTCCGTGGAATTTTGGAATTATTAATGTTGGAAAGGATCCTCCTGGTCCTCCCCTGGGGGTCCAGATTTCTGTGGAATTTTGGAATTATTAATGTTGGAAAGGATCCTCCTGGTCCTCCCCTGGGGGTCCAGATTTTCCATGGAATTTTGGAATTATTTAGACTGGGAAAGGATCCTCCTGGTCCTCCCCTGTGGGTCCAGATTTTCCATGGAATTTTGGAATTATTTAGACTGGGAAAGGTCCTCCTGATCCTCCCCTGGGGCTGGGGGGGGGTGTTCACCTGGGGGTCCAGATTTTCCATGGAATTTTGGAATTATTAAAGTTGGAAGAGATCATCCTGGTCCTTCCCTGGGGGTCCAGATTTCCGTGGAATTGTGGAATTATTAATGTTGGAAGAGATCATCCTGATCCTCCCCTGGGGGTCCAGATTTCCGTGGAATTGTGGAATTATTAATGTTGGAAGAGATCATCCTGATCCTCCCCTGGGGGTCCAGATTTCTGTGGAATTGTGGAATTATTAATGTTGGAAGAGATCATCCTGATCCTCCCCTGGAGCTGGGAGGGAGTGTTCCCCTGGGGGTCCAGATTTTCCATGGAATTTTGGAATTACTAATGTTGGAAAGGATCCTCCTGCTCCTCCCCTGGGGGTCCAGATTTCCGTGGAAGTTTGGAATTATTAAAGTTGGAAAGGATCCTCCTGCTCCTCCCCTGGGGGTCCAGATTTCCGTGGAATTTGGGAAAGGTCCTCCTGCTCCTCCCCTGGGGGTCCAGATTTCTGTGGAATTTTGGAATTATTAAAGTTGGAAGAGATCATCCTGATCCTCCCCTGGGGCTGGGGGGGGGTGTTCACCTGGGGGTCCAGATTTTCCATGGAATTTTGGAATTATTAAAGTTGGAAAGGATCCTCCTGCCATGCCAGCATTTCCTCCTGATCCTCCCTCTGGAGCTGGGTGTCCCCTGAGTGTCCCAGAAATTGGAATATCAGAATTCTGAGTTAATGCAGGGATTTTCCATGGAATTTTGGAATTATTAATGCTGGGAAAGGTTCTCCTGATCCTCCCCTGGGGCTGGGGGGGAGTGTTCCCCTGGGGGTCCAGATTTTCCATGGAATTTTGGAATTATTAATGTTGGAAAGGATCCTCCTGGTCCTCCCCTGGGGGTCCAGATTTTCCATGGAAGTTTGGAATTATTAAGGTTGAAAATTATGTCTAAAATCCTTCAGCCATGCCAACATTTCCTCCAGAGCCTCCCTCTGGAGCTGGGTGTCCCCTGTTGAATCCAGCAATGGGAATATCAGAATTCTGAGTTAATGCAGGGATTTTCCCATGGAATTTTGGAATTATTAAGGCTGGAAGAGATCCTTGAGCCAAGGCAGGATTCCCCCTGGAGCTGGGTGTGCCCTGTGGGTCCCAGCAATGGGAATATCAGAATTCTGGTTTCAGAGCAGGGATTTTCCATGGAATTTTGGAATTATTAATGCTGGAAAGGATCCTCTTGATCCTCCCCTGTGGCTGGGAGGGAGTATTTCCATGGGGGTCCTGATTTTCCATGGAATTTTAGAATTATTAATGTTGGAAAAGATCATCCTGATCCTCTCCTGGAGCTGGGTGTCCCCTGTGTGTCCCAGCAATGGGAATGTCAGAATTTTGGCTCAGAGCAGGGATTTTCCCATGGAATTTTAGAATTATTTAGGCTGGAAAAGATCTTCCAGCCATGCCAACATTTCCTCCTGATCCTCCCCCTGGAGCTGGGTGTCCCCTGTGTGTCCCAGCAATGAGAATATCAGAATTTTGGCTCAGAGCAGGGATTTTCCCATGGAATTTTGGAATTATTAAGGCTGGAAAAGATCCTCCAGCCAAGGCAGGATTCCCCCTGGAGCTGGGTGTACCCTGAGTGTCCCAGCAATGAGAATATCAGAATTTTGGCTCAGAGCAGGGATTTTCCCATGGAATTTTAGAATTATTAAGGCTGGAAAAGATCCTCCAGCCAAGGCAGCATTCCCTCCTGATCCTCCCCCTGGAGCTGGGTGTCCCAGCTATGGGAATACCAGAATTCTGGCTCAAAGCAGGGATGTTCCATGGAATTTTAGAATTTTTAAGGCTGGAAAAGATCCTCCTGCTCCTCCCCCTGGAGCTGGGTGTCCCAGCAGTGGGAATACCAGAATTCTGGGGCACTGCAGGGTTTTCCTGCCCCCTGAGCACCCCCTGTGTCCCTGTGGCAGCGAGGGATGCCCGCTGCTGGAACAGCTCATCATCTCCTGGTGTGACCAAGTGACCAAGGACGGGATCCAGGCCCTGGTCAGGGGCTGTGGGGGGCTCAGGGCCCTGTCCCTCAAGGGCTGCACCCAGGTGAGGCTCTGGGAAGGGGGCTGGGCATGGCTGGGGGGTCCTGGGCACAGCTGGGGGGTCCTGAACATATCTGGGGGTTCTGGGCATGGCTGGGGTTTCCTGGGCACATCTGGGCATGGCTGTGGGGTCCTGGGCACATCTGGGCACAGCTGGGGGCTCCTGAACATATCTGGGGGGGTTCTGGGGAGGTCTTGTGGGTGTCCTGGGCACAGCTGGAGGGGGGTCCTGGGCACATCTGGGCATGGCTGGGGTGTCCTGGGCTCATCTGGGGGTTCTGGGGTGTTCTGGGCATGGCTGGGGGGGTTCTGGGGGGGCTGGGCACAACTGGGGGGTCCTGGGCACATCTGGGCATGACTGGGGTGTCTGGGCACATCTGGCGGGTTCTGGGATGTTCTGGGCGTGGTTGGGGTGTCCTGGACATGGCTGTGAGGTCCTGGGCACATCTGGGGGGGTTCTGGGATGTTCTGGGCACGGCTGGGGGGTTCTGGGCACAGCTAGAGGGTCCTGGAGGGTCTTGGGGTGCCCTGAGCACGGCTGGGGGCTCCTGGGCACACCTGGGGGCTCCTGGGCACACCTGGGGGCTCCTGCTGCTCCCCAGAGGCTGGGCTGCAGGCTTTCCCCTTGCAAACTGTCCTGGTTGGAAGGACAGGTGTCTGCAATAAAGGCAGGAGCCTCTCTTGAAATGGAGAGTGTAAACCCCCTCCCTCCTAATTATTATAATTTTGTAATTAAGGGGCTCTCAGGCAAAGAGATTGGAATTGGGAATCACAGTTCTTTACTAGGAAAATTAAAATAGAAATGCAGCATTACACAGAACAATCCCAAACCCTGCCAGAGTCAGAATCCAAGCTGACACCCGTCAGTCACTCAGGGTGTGGGCAGCAGCCCCACTGAATCATTCCCAGTGCTCCCAGTTCCATCCCAGTGTTTTCCCTTCCAGCTGGAGGACGAGGCCCTCAAGTTCATCGGTGCCCACTGTCCTGAGCTGGTGACCCTGAACCTGCAGACCTGCCTGGTGAGTGCCAGGCTGCCCTGCTGCCCCGGGGCCCCAGCCTGGGCTGGGACAGGGCTTTGGCCCGGAGCTCTCCGGGAAACCCTGCCTGGCACTGCAGCTGCTGCTGCCAGGGCTCTCCTCGGCTTTGAGCGGGGTTAAACCTGGTTAAACCTGGTTAAAATGGGGTTAAACCTGGTTAAATGTGGTTAAACCTGGTTAAACCTGGTTAAAATGGGGTTAAACCTGGTTAAAATGTGGTTAAACCTGGTTAAAATGTGATTTAATGTGGTTTAAACATGGTTAAACATAGTTAATAATGGTTAAAACGTGGTTACGCCTGGTTAAACCTGGTTAAACTTGGTTTAACATGGTTAAACCTGGTTAAAATGTGGTTAAATGTGGTTAAACCTGGTTAATCATGGTTAAAACGTGATTTAATGTGGTTTAAACGTGGTTAAACATAGTTTAAAAAGGTTAAAACGTGGTTACACCTGGTTAAATGTGGTTTAACATGGTTAAACCTGGTTAAACATGGTTAAATGTGGTTAAATATGGTTAAACATGGTTAAAATGTGGTTAAGCATGGTTTGAACATGGTTAAACATGGTTAAATGTGGTTGAACATGGTTAAATATGGTTAATCATGGTTTAAACGTGGTTTAAATGTGGTAAAACGTGGTTAAGTATGGTTTAGACATGGTTTGACATGGTTAAATGTGGTTAAACATGGTTTAAATGTGGTTAAACAGGGTTTAAATGTGGTTAAATGTGGTTAAACATGGTTCAGCATGGTTTAAACGTGGTTAAACATTGTTTAAATGTGGTTGAACATGGTTAAATATGGGTAATCATAGTTTAAACGTGGTTAAACATGTTTAAAATGTGGTTAAACTTGGTTAAATGTGATTAAACATGCTTAAACATGGTTGAACGTGGTTAATCATGGTTAAACCTGGTTAAAACGTGGTTAAACTTGGTTAAACGTAGTTAAATGTGGTTGAACGTGGTTAAATATGGTTAATCATGGTTTAAAGGTGGTTAAACGTGATTAAACGTGGTTAAATATGGTTAGAACGTGGTTAATCATGGTTTAAACGTGGTTAAATGTGGTTAAACCTGGTTAAATGAGGTTAGTCATGGTCAAACATGGTTAAACGTGGTTAAACATGGTTTGAACGTGGTTAAATGTGGTTAATCATGGTTTAAACGTGGTTAAACATGTTTAAAATGTGTTAAACCTGGTTAAACCTGGTTTAAGGCTGTGCAGAGCTGAGCCCACAAAGGCACTGGGCTGCACGGGAGGGTCACCTGCCAGCTCTGCAGTGCCAAAAATGGGTGTTTGTGCCAAAAAAAACAAAAACAAAAAACCAGAAAAACAAGTGGTTTTGTGCCCAAAAAATGGGTGTGCAAAAAAATATAAAAAAGGGCTTGTGTCAAAAAAATAGATTGGCATGGGCTGTGTGTGTGTGCCATCAGTGGGACAGACAGAGGGACAGACAGGGGGACAGGGATGGACAGACACAGGGACAGACACAGGGACAGGAGGGACAGACAGGGGACAGGGATGGACAGACACAGGGACAGACACAGGGACAGGAGAGACAGACAGGGGGACAGGGATGGACAGACACAGGGACAGACACAGGGACAGACACAGGGACAGGAGGGACAGACACAGAGACAGACATAGGGAGAGACATGGGGACAGACACAGGGACAGGAGGGACAGACACAGGGACAGACACGGGGACAGACAGGGGGGACAGGGATGGATAGACACAGGGACAGACAGAGGGACAGACGGGGGACAGGATGGACAGACAGAGGGACAGGATGGACAGACAGAGGGACAGGATGGACAGAAACAGAGACAGACACAGGGACAGACACAGGATGGACAGACACAGGGACAGACAGAGGGACAGACAGGGACAGGAGGGACAGACACACGGACAGACACAGGATGGACAGACAGAGGGACAGACACAGGGACAGGCACAGGGACAGACACAGGGACAGACAGAGGGACAGACACAGGATGGACAGAGGGACAGGGATGGACAGACACAGAGACAGGGGGACAGACACAGGGACAGGGGGACAGACACAGGGACAGGAGGGACAGACAGAGGATGGACAGACACAGGGACAGACACAGGAGGGACAGACAGAGGGACAGACAGAGGGACAGACAGAGGGACAGACAGGGGACAGGAGGGACTGACAGAGGATGGACAGACAGAGGGACAGACACAGGGACAGGAGGGACAGACAGGGACAGACGGGGGACAGGGATGGATAGAGGGACAGACAGAGGGACAGGAGGGACAGACACAGGGTCAGACAGAGGGACAGACAGAGGGACAGGACGGACAGACACAGGGACAGACAGAGGGACAGACACAGGCGCTGCTATTACAAAAACTCGTTTCTGAGGCGATTTTGGGGCCGCTTTGAGGATTCGGATCCTGCTGCCATTCCCGAGCCCGGCCTGAGCGTGAGGGGAGATGGAAGGAAAATGGGAAATGGAGGGAAAACATGACAAAAAAAAAATTAAAGAAAGGGGGGAAAAAGTGGGAGGAGGAAAATGAGGGGAAAGGGTGAGAAGTGGGAAATGAGGTTAAAATAATAAAAAAGAAAAGTGTGAGGAGAAATTGGGAGAAGAGTGGAGAAGATGATTGAAAAAAAGTGAAAAGACAAACGTGTGAAATTTTGAGGAGAATGGAGGGAAATGCGTGAGGGGAAAAGTGTGATGAGGAAAGGGCCAGAATGGGGAAAAAGGAAGGAAAAAAATATGTGAGTGAAAGAAGAGGGAAAAGGGGAAAAGTGAGAAGGAAAATTGAGAAGCTGAGGGAAAATCGTGGCAAAAAAAAAATGGAGGGAAACGTGAAGGAAAGGAGAAAGAAAAAAAGGAGGAAATGGAGAGAAAACTATGCCACATTAAAGAAAAAAAAAGAGAGAGAATCGAGAGGGAAAAATGTGAAAAACCCTGAAGGAAAAAGGAGAAATGTAAGGGGAAAATTGGGAAATTTTCCCAGTGGTGAAATGGGTGATTATCGAGGTTGGGCCACGTCTATTTACTTGTCAATTCGTCTATTTACTTGTTAATTCGTCTATTTACTTGTCAATTCGTCTATTTAATTGTTAATTCGTCTATTTAATTGTTAATTCGTCTATTTAATAGTTAATTTGTCAATTTACTTGTCAATTTGTCTATTTACTTGTCAATTCGTCTATTTACTTGTTAATTCGTCTATTTAATTGTTAATTCGTTTATTTACTTGTTAATTCGTCTATTTACTTGTCAATTCGTCTATTGAATTGTTAATTTGTCTATTTAATTGTTAATTCGGGCTGCCTTTCTTTTGCTGGACGTCACAATGCTGTGATGAAACAACGTCCTTTTCCTCCCCGCTCCTCTCTTTAGTTTCTGAGTTTTCTTATTTATTTCATTCATACCAACCTTGTTTATTCTCCACTATCACGACTTGACACGATGTCACGAGGTTGTTGTGCTCTCCCCCGGCAGCAAATCACGGACGATGGGCTGATCACCATCTGCAGGGGCTGCCACAAGCTGCAATCCCTGTGTGCTTCGGGCTGCTCCAACATCACCGACGCCATCCTCAACGCCCTGGGCCAGAACTGCCCTCGCCTGTGTGAGACATCCCAGAATATCCCTCCATTTCCCCCGGGGAACAGCCCAGCACGGCCTCCAGGTGCTGCCTGAGCCCCTGCACCCCAAAAGGTTTTCACAGCTTTTATCCCTTCCCTCTTCATTTTGAGTTTTTTTTTTTTCCAGGTGTTTGGAACAGGGTGATTTTTTTTAGTGTTGTAAAATTCTTGGGGTTTAAAGTTGGGTGAAAGAGATCTCAGCGTGGTGGTGGAGAAAATTGGGAAAAAAATTGGGATATTTGGGAGAAGAGTTTCACAAAGAAACGTGCAGTCATGGGATTAGTGGAGCCCAGAGATTTATGACATAATGCAGCTTTTAAAACTAGAAATTCTGCAGGGAGAGTGAGGTTAGGTCCTTTTATCCAGATATCCGTGGGAATATCTCAGATATCCATGGGAATATCTCAGATATCCATGGGAATATCCCATCAATCCAACCAATTATCTCAAATATCTATAGCAATACCTCATCTGAGAGGAGATCCCCCCCCAATCCTTACAAATATCCCATTAATCCATAGGAATATCCTAAATATCCATGGGAATATCCTAAATATCCATACAAATACCCCATCAATCCATAAAATATCCCACTAAATACCCCAAATCCATACAAATACTCCAAATCCATACAAATATCCCAATTTTATTCAAATATCCCTCAAATTCATACAACTATTCCTCTAAATATCCCTCAATCCATAAATATCCCCCAATCCATACAAATATCTCATCAGTCCATAGGAATATCTTTGATATCCATAGGAATATCTTAAATATGCATAGGGATGTCCCCAAATCCATACAAATATCCCACTAAATATCCCCAAATCTTTACAAATATCCCTCAATCCATACAAATATTCCATCAATCCATACAAATACCCCATCAAGCCATACAAATATCTCATCAATCCATAGGAATATCCTAAATATCCATAAGAATATCCTAAATATCCATACAAATACCCCATCAATCCATACAAATATCCCACTAGATATCCCCAGATCCATACAAACACCCCAAATCCATACAAATACCCCACTAAATATCCCCCAATCCATACAAATACCCCAAATCCATACAAATATCCCACTAAATATCCCCCAGTCCATACAAATACCCCAAATCTATACAAATATCCCCAAATCCATACAAATACCCCATCAAGCCATACAAATATCTCATCAATCCATAGGAATATCCTAAATATCCACACAAATACCCCAAATCCATACAAATATTCCACTAGATATCCCCAGATCCATACAAATACCCCAAATCCATACAAATATTCCACTAGATATCCCCAAATCCATACAAATACCCCATCAATCCATACAAATATCCCACTAAATATCACCCAATCCATACAAATACCCCAAATCCATACAAATATCCCACTAAATATCCCCAGTCCATACAAATACCCCTCAATCCATACAAATATCCCACTAAATATCCCCAAATCCATACAAATTCCCCAAATCCATAGGAATATCTCTGATATGCATAGGAATATCCTAAATATCCATAGGGATATCCCCAAATCCATACAAATATCCCACTAAATATCCCCCAATCCATACAAATACTCCAAATCCATACAAATATCTCATCAAACCATAGGAATATCCTAAATATCCATAGTAATATCCTAAATATCCATACAAATATCCCACTGAATATCACCAAATCCATACAAATATCCCACTAAATATCCCCCAATCCACACACTCACCTCCAGGGGCTCTCAGAGGATGGTGCCAGACCCTTCCAGAGGATGAGGAGCAGAGACCCAGCCAGGACAAATCCCAAATTCCAGAGCAGGAATTCCTTCCCTTGGGGATCCCAGAGCAGCTCCTGGGGTATCCAGGGCTCATTCCCAAATTTTCTCCTGGATTTTTGGGGTTCCAGCAATGTTCTTTCCTTGTGTCCTACAGAATATTGGAAGTGGCAAGGTGTTCCCAGCTGACTGACGTGGGCTTCACCACCCTGGCCAGGGTAAGAGCTGCTTCCTCTCCTGCTTCTCTTTCCTTTGCATGGCAAAAAAACAAACAAACAAACAAACAAAGAAATTAAAAAACAAAGAAAAAAAAGAAAAACAAACAAAAAAAGAAAAAAAAAAGAAAAAAAAAGGAAAACAAACAAAAACCACCAAAAACAAAAAGAACAAAAAACAAAATAAAAGAGAGAAAAAATCAAAAACAAACAAAAAAAGAAAAAAAAAAAAAAAAAAAAAAAAGAAAAAACCTAAAAACAAACAAACAAAAAAGCCACCCAAAAAAAAGGCAAAAAAAAAGGCAAAAAAAAATTGGAAAGTTTTTTAAATTTGGGTGGAAGCTTAAGGTTCAAAAATTCATTTTTATGGGATCTTTGGCTCACAAACCTGGGAAGATTTGCATCCAAAGCACAGAAATGTGAAATATTTTAGTTATAAATTTACTGTTTGTCTACAAGTGACCCTGAATTTAACTAACACCCTTTACTTTTCATGATTAAAAAACCCTTTAAATGAGTGAAATTTCCTTTATTATGCTTCACAAAAAAGTGACAGATTCTCCTTCCAGTTGTGATATTTTATGGAGAAACCCCTTAATTTTTAAAACAAACTGTTCTTGTGGTGGTTTATTTTTAATTTGTTTAGATTTAGATTTGGTATATCTTTATATGTGGTTTTGTATTTGTTTTATATATATATTTATATATTTATATATTTTTAATATATAAATTATACATTTTTATAATTTTACATATTTAAATATATATTTATATTTTGTTTATATTTCTATGTTTTAATAATTTTTATAATATTTATAATATTTATAACTGTACATATTTTGTAATCTTACATATTTAAATATATATTTATATATTTGTTCGTATTTTTATTTATATTTCTGTTTCTATCTACAAAATTAATATTTAATTTATATATAATGATTTATATTTATATTTAACTTATCCTTAATATTTAAATATTAATATATTTATTTTATAATAATATTCTATTTATCTTCTGTATATATTTAATATTAAAATATTTAATATGTTTAAAATAACTATTTATCTATATTTACAATATTATGTATTTATATTTATAATTTTTTTTAACTTTTTTTTTTCTTTCCTCTTTCTTTGTGGGTTTGTGGTTTTTTTGTTGTTTTATTTAATTATTATTTGCTGTCTGGACTTCACACTCACCGTGGCTTTTTGGAATTCTCTTTATTCCTAGAATTGCCATGAGCTTGAAAAAATGGATCTGGAAGAGTGTGTCCAGGTAGGAAATGCCACCTCAGGCTGCTGTGGAAAATTGGTGGAAAATCAGATTTTCTGCAAATCAGAACTTCATGTGGAATCCTGAGTGGGAAGAGTGGCAGGATTTGGAGAGAGAAATGTTGGGAATGAGGTTTTATCCTTGGTTTGGATTCTGTGAGAGCAGTGCTGGAAATAAGAAATATTTAATAGTGAGAGATGATGGATTTGAGAGAGAAAATCCCAGAGAAAAATCTTATCTTCCTAAAAATAATGGGATTTTGGAAAACCATGGGGGAAATGGTGAAGCAGCAAAGATTTTGGGGGGTTGGAATCAAATTGGGCTGAAGCATTTACAGGGAGAGGGAGGGATTGAGTCAAAATTCCATGAAAAAAACCTCCAAACCTGAGGGTGGATTGGAAATGGGTTGAGCCTGAGACCAAGGGAATGGAAATGGGATTGGGATTGAAATGGGAATGGGATTGGGATTGAAATGGGAATGGGATTGGGATGGAAAATGGAATGGGAATGGAAGGGGAATGAGATTGGGGTGGGATTGGGGTGGGATTGGGATTGGGATTGGGATTGGGATTGGGATTGGGATGGAAAGGGAATGGGATTGAAATGGGAATGGGATTGGAAAGGGAATGGGATTGGGATGGAAAATGGAATGGGAATGGGATGGAAAATGGAATGGGAATAGGATGGGAAAGGGAATGGGACTGGGATTGAGATGGGAAAAGGAATGGGATTGGGATGGAAAATGGGATGGAAAAGGGAATGGGATTAGGATGGAAAAAGGAAAGGGATTGGGAAGGGAATGGGATTGGGATGGGATTGGGGTTCCTGGGAATACCTGGACCTGCTGTCCTGCACTTCCTGAGCAGAAATTTGGGACATAAAGAGGGAATGGCCCCAGCCCAGGCAGGAAGGGGTTGGGAATTAACCCTAAAAAAGAAGAAGCAAAACTGAGCCAGGGCTCAAATCCATCCCAGCAGCTCAGGTGGGGGTTAGGATTGGGAACCTTTGTGGGGGATTCCTTCTTCCTGAGGAAAACCAGGAGCTGGGCAATCCACAGGGTGCTGGGATTGAGGGAATCTGAGCCACATTTGGGAGCTGATTTCAGGAAATTAAAAACACTCCAGTGATGTCTCTGCATCCCAATTCTTCATCCAGGAGATGATTTCCAAGAGGAGATACGTGGGGAAATCTCAAATATCCATACAAATATCCCATTAAATATCCTCAATGGGATATGGGAAGCATTTCCAATATGGATTAGGGAAAATCCTGCAGTTTTGCTTTGGTAGGAGGAGAAAAAAAACAGTTTACTTGGGGGTTTGGGATTGGGAACCTTTGTGGAGGATTCCTTCTTCCTGAAAAAAAACAAAACAGGAGCTGGGCAATCCACAGGATGTTTGGGAGCTGATTTCAGGAAGTTAAAAAACAATTCAGATGATTTCCATGAGGAGATGAGAGGCTGTGGGCAAATCTCAAATATCCATACAAATATTCCCTCAATCCATACAAATATCCCATTAAATATCCTCAATGGGATATGGAAGGCATTTCCAGTATGGATTAGGGAAAGTCCTGCAGTTTTGCTTTAGTAGGAGGGAAAAAAAAAACCTCAAATCCTTGTGCCCAGCACCAACCTGGAAGGTTTTTCCTTTTGCAGATAACAGACAGCACACTAATCCAGCTTTCCATACACTGTCCACGGCTGCAGGTCCTGGTGAGTATTCCAAGGATGCTTCCAGCATTTCCTTTCTCCCAAAAAATGGATCTTAAACTTCCCAGTTTGGAAGGATTCTGCTGGAAAGCTGACCCTGAGGTTTGGTTTTCCTGTGGAGAGAGGGAAGAGGGCTGTGGGTTTTCTCCTGGGAGCAGAATTCCAGCTGGGATGTGCCTCACAGGAGCTGTCAGTCCATCTGAGGGGAGGGAGCTGCAGGGCAGCCAGGATCCCTTCTGGGGCTGAATCTCTGGGAATTTGGTCCTGTCACCCCTGACTTGGTGTCCTGTGCTGGGGGGTGTGGAAATGTGAGTTCTCCAGTGCAGTCATCCCCCAGGAAAGTCAGGGCCAGCTCCTCCTCCTGGAGGAATTCCCAGCTGAGCCCCCCAGAAATCCACATTGAGGGGAGGGGTATCGTGTTCCTGCTGCTTTTTGCACCAAAGGTTCTTCCCACAGTGAGGCCAAAGGTGAATTCTGATAAGTCAGGTGTGCTGGAAGTTCTGTGCCACTCTGGGGTTCATCCCTCTAAAACTGCCTTCCCCTGGAGCCATGGAAGGGACCCTAAAATCATCCTGTTCCCATGGCAGGGACCCCTCCCACTGTGCCAGGTGCTCCCAGCCTGACCTTGAACACCTCAGGGGTGCAGCTGCTCTGGGCACCCCCTGCCCACCCTCCCAGGGGGGAATTTTCCCCTTCCAGCTGCGGGTTTTACCCTTGCACACTCTCCTGGTTTGAAGGACAGGGGTCTGCCAATAAAGACAGAAGCTTCTCTTTGAAATGGAGAATGTAAACCCCCTCCCTCCAAATTATTATAATTTGGAAATTAAGGGGGTCTCAGGCAGAGATATGGGAATTAAAAATAACAGTTCTTTACTAGGAAAATTAAAATAGAAATGCAGTATTACAAAGAACAATCCCAAAACACTGCCAGAGTCAGAATCCAAGCTGACACCCGTCAGTCAGGCAGGGTGTTGGCAGCAGTCCCATTCAATGGTGGCTGCATCCTCCTGCAGTGGCAGATGTGGTTCAGCTGGAGCAGTGCTCCTGGAGAAGGTGCAGTTTCCTCTGAAGGTCCAGGGATGATGTGGAAAGGTCTGGTTTTCCTCTGGAATCCAGTGGAAAAATGAAACTTGCTGTCCAAAATCTCAGTTTTTATCTGGGTAGGAAATGTTTGGCTCCTCCCCCTGGCTGGAGCATCTCCCAGTGGGATGATGTAATTTTATCAGTCATGCCCTGGGACTCAATGGCCATGAACAGGAGATATCTCCTGGAGGGAGGATGGGCTGTGGAAAGATAAAGATGATTGCCCCAGCTGGTTTTTAACAGTTGGCCCATTAACAGGAGATATCCCACAGAGATAAGGATCACTGCCCACCTGGTTCAACACCTGGCCCATTAACAGGAGATATCTCCTGGAGGGAGGGTGGATCATGGGAAAGATAAAGATGATTGCCCCAGCTGGTTTAAAGATGCCCATTAGCAGATAATATGTGCCAGGAGATCAGGGTCACTGCCCCACCCGAATCCACATTTCTGGCCACATCAACCAACGCACAAACACATCAGAGCCCCACAGAGCTCCAGTGCAAGGAGCCAGCCACCATGCTGTCCCATCCCCAGCGAGGTGCTGGCAGGTTTTGGGGCTCTCAGAGCTGGGTGTGACCCCTGTGTCCGGGCACAGAGCTTGTCCCACTGCGAGCTGATCACGGACGACGGGATCCGTCACCTGGGCAACGGCGCCTGCGCCCACGACCGGCTGGAGGTCATCGAGCTGGACAACTGCCCCCTGATCACTGATGCCTCCCTGGAGCACCTCAAGAGCTGCCACAGCCTGGAGAGGATAGAGCTGTACGACTGCCAGCAGATCACACGGGCCGGGATCAAGAGACTCAGGGTGAGCAGGGCTGGGCAGGGCTCATCCCTGGGGAGGAGGAGGAGGGAGGGCTGAGCTGGCACCGTGCCCATCGGCTGCTGCTCGTGCTCCTCAGAGTTGGGAGAGTCAGCAGAGGTGGATTTGGGGTCGTGGGAGCCTGCAGTGGGTTGGGTTGGGCACTTAGCACTGCCCTGGGTTGCTCCAAGCAGCAGCTCCCAGTGGAGCCAAGCCCAGAACCCGTCAGGAAATCCCTCACTGGAGTCAGACACGGAATCAGGGAATGGTTTGGGAGAACCTCAAAGCTCACCCAGTGCCTCCCCTGCCATGGCAGGGACACCTCCCACCGTCCCAGCTGCTCCAAACCCAGTGTCCAACCTGGCCTTGGGCACCTCAGGGATCCAGGGGCAGCCCCAGCAAACCTGGAAATCTGTGCCAGGTTCCCAGCTCCATCCTCACCCAGCCTGCCCATCCCATGGGGTTTCCATGGCTTGGGATGAATCCAGGAGTGTCCCTGTGGCCTCACCCCCCTCACAGGCAGGAATTCCTTCCCAGTGTCCCCTCCCGAGTCTGTGTCTCCAGGTGTGAAAGAATAGTAACATCTTTCTTGCAAAGAGAATAATGGATCTGTAAAGTTACACCATGGAATTATGGAGTTTTTGAGTGGTTGGGTTGGGAAACCCATCCAGTCGCACCCCCTGCTGTGGGCAGGGACCTTCCAGCACCCTAGCTTGCTCCAAACCCTCCCAGCCCGGCCTTGGACACTCCCAGGGATGAGGATTCTCCCATTTCCCCACCACTTCCCGGTCGGTGCCCATCCCCTGGGGTGTGACCCGCCTGTTCCCGTCACTTCTGGCTGCCCCAGGAGCTCGGGGCAGGTCCCTGCCCGCTCCCAATTCGGGTGTTTGCCCTTGCAGACCCACCTGCCCAACATCAAAGTCCACGCCTACTTCGCGCCGGTGACCCCCCCGCCCTCGGTGGGCGGCAGCCGCCAGCGCTTCTGCAGATGCTGCATCATCCTATGACCCCGGCAGCTCCTCCCTGCGCTCCGGGGCTGGACCACGCCGAGCCAGCCCGGCACGGCCCGAGCTCGGAGGAAAAGCTTCAGCGTCGCGGCAGGAGCCAGTGAGCAGGGCTGGCTCGCCTCCTCCCTGCCCGGCACGGCCCGTCCCCAGCCGCTCCCTGCTGGCGTCCCGGAAAAACCCTCATGGAGGCAGGGGGGCTCCCAGCCCGGGGACTGATGCTGCTGGTGAGGCTGGGAAGGAACTGAGATCCTTGGAATGGGGAGAGGAGAGGAGAGGAACATGCTCGAACCCTAAAATCCCAACAGACCTGAAAACCCCAACGAGTTCCATGTCTGTCTGTCAGGGAGGGATGAAGCAGCAGCTGCTGATTCCCCTGGGGTCAGGATTCCCCTGGGATCAGGATTTCCCTGGGATCCAGGTTTCCCCTGAACTCCAGGATTTCTCTGGGATCCAGGATTTCCTTGCATCAGGATTTCCTGAGTCAGGATTTCCTTGGATCTGGATTTCTCTGGGATCCAGGGATTTCCCTGGGATCCAGGATTCCCCTGAGCTCCAGGATTTCTCTGGGATCCAGGATTTCCTCGGGTCAGGATTTCCCTGGGATCAAGATTGCCCTGGGATCCAGGATTTCCCTGGGGTCCAGGATTTCCTTGGGATCAGGATTTCCTTGAGCTCCAGGATTCCACTGAGCTCCAGGATTTCCTTGGGATCCAGAATTCCCCTGAGCTCCAGGATTTCCTTGGGATCAGGATTCCGCTGGGATCCAGGGTTTCTCTGGGATCCAGGATTTCCCTGGGATCAGGATTTCCCTGGGTTCCAGGATTGCCCTGGGATCCAAGATTTCCTTGGGATCAGGATTTCCTTGAGCTCCAGGATTCCACTGAGCTCCAGGATTTCCTTGGGATCCAGAATTCCCCTGAGCTCCAGGATTCCCCTGGGATCAGGATTTCCTTGGGATCAGGATTTCCTTGGGATCAGGATTTCCTTGAGCTCCAGGATTCCCCTGGGATCCAGGATTGCCCTGGGGTCCAGGATTGCCCTGGGGTCCAGGATTCCCCTGGGATCAGGATTCCCCTGGGATCAGGATTCCCCTGGGATCAGGATTTCCTTGGATCAGGATTCCCCTGGGGTCAGGATTCCCCTGAGCTTCCCTGAGCATGCTCACATGAAGGCTCACCTTTATTCCTGTGTCTGTGGCATCCAGCTCAGAGAATTCCCAGATTCTCCCCAGATGGTTGTGGTAGAGCTTGGAGATTCTAATGCCACAAATTTTACCCTCCCCAAATCCTGGGGAGGCAGTTTTCTCTGGTTTTTAGGGGTTTTTTTTTTGTTTTTTGTTTTTAATTTTTTTCCAAATTTCTGATTTAGTAATTTCTTGATATTTCCCAGCCCAAAGCCACGAATCCATAAGGAATTTTTTTTTCCTCAGGAGAAGCCTGAGCCTGTGCTGAGCTGTCAGGAAGATCTGAAAGGAGCACAGGGAGCTGCCCCCCAGGCTGGGCTCTCCTGGGCTCCCTCACCTGTGTGATCAGGGATTGGGTGTCCCAGATTTATCCCAAATCCAGCTTTTATCCCAATGACAAGGATAGAATTCCCCATACAGGGAATGCTACACATACAAATATATAATTCTCAGTACAGGGGGGAATTCCTGATCCACGTCCTGTGAGTCCCCTCCATCCTTTCCCCAAGGAAAAGCAAAGCTGAGGGTTTTTTGCTTGTTGCCCTGGTGAAGAATTCAGGATTCCCTGCTGGAGCAGGGCTGGGATCCCTGTGGGTGCTGGGGCTCCTCCCACCCTCCCCACCTGCACAGGTAAGTGCTGCCCTGGCAGGAGCCCAGGGTGGGCTTGGATGTGCTCTGGGGGAGGCCAGGGGGGGCAGTGGCTGCTTTTTTTGGGGGGTGTTTAAAGCAAAATCTGCACAGACTGGACTGCAGGGCCCAGTGTGGAACTGCTGGGCAGATCCCAAAGGGTTAATGGGGCAGGACTGGTCAGACTGGGGCAGGGCTGTGGGAGCTCTGTCTGTCCTTCCTGCAGGGAGCTCACACATCCCAGGGATGCTTCCCAAAAAGTTTGGGTGCTGGGGAATCTCCTGCTGGGGGAAGAGCAGCTGCAGCACCAGGAGTGGCTGATTTGGGGTCTGGGAAGGGAATTCCCCACCAGGAGTGGCTGATTTGGGGTCAGGGGAGGGAATTTTCCCCCAGGAGTGGCTGATTTGGGGTCTGGGGAATGAATTCCCACCAGGAGTGGCTGATTTGGGGTCTGGGGAGGGAATTTCCCACCAGGAATGGCTGATTTAGGGTCTGGAAAAGGGGATTTTCCCCCAGGAATGGCTGATTTAGGGTCAGGGGAGGGAATTTCCCCCAGGAATGGCTGATTTAGGGTCTGGAAAGGGGATTTTCCCCCAGGAGTGGCTGATTTGGGGTCTGGGAAGGGAATTCCCAACAGGAGTGGCTGATTTAGGGTCTGGAAAAGGGGATTTTCCCCCAGGAGTGGCTGATTTAGGGTCTGGGGAATGAATTCCCCACCAGGAATGGCTGATTTGGGGTCTGGGGGAGGAATTTCCCCCCAGGAGTGGCTGATTTAAGGTTTGGAGTGGGAATTTCCCCCAGGAATGGCTGATTTAAGGTTTGGAGTGGGAATTTCCCCCAGGAGTGGCTGATTTAGGGTCTGGAAAAGGAATTTCCCCCAGGAATGGCTGATTTAGGGTTTGGAGTGGGAATTTCCCCCAGGACTGGCTGATTTAGGGTCTGGAAAAGGAATTTCCCCCAGGAATGGCTGATTTAGGGTTTGGAGTGGGAATTTCCCCCAGGACTGGCTGATTTGGGGTCTGGGGAGGGAATTTCCTCACCTGCTGCTGTCCCCAGAGCTGCCCCCCGGATCTCCCCCAGCCCCCCAGTCTGTGCTCAGTGCTGGGAGCAGCTGCAGTGGTTAAAAGGATACTGTCAATGCCCTCCTCTAGGTGGCTTTTAACCCCTCGTATTTATTCAAATCCTCTTTAGCTGTGGATTCTCCCCCTCTCCTTCATTTCCAGAACTTTTCTCCAGGTTTCAGGGTGGCAGAAGATGGTGGTGGCACAGAGTGGACCAGGGGTCACCCAGCAATCACAGGATTTGCACAACTCTGGGAAAATGAAAAACAAAAAAACACTTTTGTTTAGTTCCTACCGTGGCAGGGGAGAGTGAAGAGCAGGATTTTGGGGATTTTTGGCATAGTTGGCTGACTGATCCCTTTGTACCAGAGCAGAGTTTTCCAGGGAAAACTCCAGAACACAGAACCCAAAGCAATTTTATTTTCTGTTTGCAGACCAGGGTGACAGCATTAAGGTAGCTCAAACTTCTTGACAGTGTCCTTTTAAGTCAATTATCCGTCTTCAAATGGACTCTTCCTGATGTTTATATTTATAAATACCAATAAACACCGTTTTCCAAGCTGTGTCTCGCTGGGAGAATCACTGGGCACAGGAAAATTGGGGGTTCAGGTGCTCTGGGGTGGTTTGGGGATCCCTGGGATGCTCTGGGTGGGAGTCAGAGCCCAGAATGAGGAGTTGCTGCCTCCTGGGGTTTTTGGGGGGCTCTGGGGCAGGATCCCATCCCTGAGCTGTTCCCTCTCCTGGAATCCTGGAATTGTGAACTGTGTCCCCTGGAGGCTGCGCCGTCCCCACCTCCCAGCTGAGTTTTTTCTGGATTTACCTTCCAGCACCTTCCCAATGCCCAATTCCAGCTTTCCCTGGGCTCCTGACAGGAGCAGGGACCAGCAGAAACAGCCTGGCCCCTCCTGGGGTGGGAGATCCTCCAGCCAGGCTGAGCAGATCCAGTGCCACAAAAAAAAAGATTTTCTGGGCTTTGGGGACACTGCAGCACCTTTATCCCAATCCCACGGCTGCTCCCCTGCACAGAGGGTGACACTGGGGCAGCTGGGAGGTCACAGGCGTCATGTCAGACCAACAAATTCCTATTTTTTGCACTATTTTTTGTATTTCTGGTGGATTTTTTTCTGTGTTGTTCATGGCTGGCCACTGCTGTTGTGGGTTTTGGGGTAGTGTTGGGTTTTTTGGCAGGACGGGGTGGATTTGTGACAAAGTTCCTGACTGCAGTGTCCTGGGAAACGAGTTTTAAAACATTTTGTCTTATTCTGGTGAAGGTTTTTGTGCTTGAGGGGTGTTTGGGGGGTTTATTCCTTTTTGCTTCCTCTTCTGGCATCCAGCTCAAGGTTTCTGCTCTCCCTCTGTGCCAAACGTGGCAGAGGCTCCTTGCAGCGCCTCGGGGCCAGAGGGAAGGAGAAAATCGAGGAGAAGCCGCTCGGTCCGAGCCTCTCCTGCCCTTTGTCCTGCCCGAGGACCCGTCCCGGGAGTGCCACCAGCGGGGACACTGCAGTGCCACCCCCTCCCTGTCCGTGCCACCGCCCCGGGGCTCTCACGGCAATTGGGAGCTGAGATTTTTAGGGATGTTTTAATCCATCCCCTGCTCCCTATCCCTGTGCCCGCAGTGCCTCATCCTCTGTCCCCAAACTGCAGCCCAGCCCACCCGGGGGTCCCCGGGGGCTGCGACCCCCCATCCCCGTCCCTGTGTCCCCCCCGGGCCCCTCGGGGGTTTTAACTCGGGGCTGCGGGGGCCGGGCAGGAGCTGGACCCGGTGCTGGCCCGGGGGGACAGAGCTGGGAAATGTGGCAGTGGTGACGTGTGTGCTCGTGCTGGCGCTGCGGGTGCGACAGTGCCAAGAACTGGGAGGAAATAATGTATAAATAATATAGAAATTATATAGAAATGATATAGAAATATATAGAAATAATATAGAAATTACATAGAAATAATATAGAAATAATATAGAAATGATATAGAAATGATATAGAAATGATATAGAAATATATAGAAATAATATAGAAATAATGTAGAAATTATATAGAAATAATATAGAAATATATAGAAATGATATAGAGATAATATAGAAATAATATAGGAATTATATAGAAATATATAGAAATATATAGAAATAATATAGAAATAATATAGAAATTATATAGAAATATATAGAAATAATATATAAATGATATAGAAATACATAGAAATTATATAGAAATTATATAGAAATTATATAGAAATTATATAGAAATTATATAGAAATTATATAGAAATAATATAGAAATAATATAGAAATGATATAGAAATATATAGAAATGATATAGAAATAATATAGAAATAATATAGAAATATATAGAAATTATATAGAAATTATATAGAAATTATATAGAAACAATATAGAAATATATAGAAATAATATAGAAATATATAGAAATAATATAGAAATTATATAGAAATAATATAGAAATTGTATAGAAATGATATAGAAATTATATAGAAATGATATAGAAATAATATAGAAATGATATAGAAATAATATAGAAATATATAGAAATAATATAGAAATATATAGAAATATATAGAAATATATAGAAATAATATAGAAATATATAGAAATAATATAGAAATGATATAGAAATATATAGAAATATACAGAAATATAGAAATACGGGTGGTGAGGGTGGCCCTGCTCCCTGCGGCGGGGACAGGGCGGTCAGGAAAGCGCTGCTGGGCCGGGCTCTGGATGCCCTCGGAGCGTTTTTGGGAGGGTCGGGGATGTTCCCGTGTCCGCTCCTTGTCCCCGTGTCTGGGATGTTGTCCCCGCTCCGGGTCCGTCCCTTCCCCTCCCGTTCCCGGTTCGTTTATCCCAACCCCGCTCCCAGCCCCGGGAATTCCCTCCCAAGGACGTCCCCGCTCGGGGGAGGACTCGGTGTTAAAATTAACCCGTTCCTGACCGGATTGAGGCTGCCCCGGGCTCGGTGCCGGCGGTTCCGGACCCGCCCTGTCCCTGCTGGGGACCAGCAACTGTCCTCGCACCCCAAACCCGCCCCGGGGACCCCAAACCCGCCCTGGGGACCCCAAACCCGCCCCGGGGACCCCAAACCCGCCCCGGGGACCCCAAACCCCGGCGGTGCCGCAGGGACGAGGCCGCGCTCGGGGCCGCTCTCCCTCCTTTAATGCAAAGCGGGGACACGGGAAAGGACACGGGGACACGGGGACAGGGGGACACGGGGACAGGGGGGGCTCCGGGGCTGGGCCACCCTCGGGCTCCCCTCTCGCTCCCCGCGCGGCTCCAGCGATGTCCCCGCTGTCCCTCCCGGGGTGTGGCAGCTCCTACCGCAGCAGCAGCTGGAAGCCCTCGGGGCCGGGGGCTGCGGGCAGCGCGGCTCAGCCGGGGCCGCCGATCGCCCCCAGCCCGGCCCCGCTCGCCCGCGGCCACCGCGCTACCTCTGCCGATCGCCACCACGAAACTCGTCCCGTCCTGGAGGTTCCTGATCATCTGCGGGGCAGAGCGGGGGCTCGGGGGGGGGGCTCGGGGGGCTCGGGGGTCTGTCCCTCCCCGCCCCGCGGTCCCCGTGTCCTCACCGCGTCGCTGAGCAGCACCTGGATGCCGCCGGGTCCCCGCCGGGAGAGGCGCAGGATCTGCGCCGGGGGCAGCGCCAGCAGCTCCGCCAGCCTGGCCGAGAGCTCGGGCACCGTCAGGTGCTGCAGGTGCAGCTCCTGGTACAGCCCTGGCGGGATGGCGGGTACTGGGATACTGGGATACTGGGATACTGGGGTACTGGGGTAATGGGGTACTGGGATACTGGGATACTGGGGTAATGGGATCATGGGATACTGGGATACTGGGGTAATGGGATACTGGGGTACTGGGGTAATGGGATACTGGGGTACTGGGGTAACGGGATACTGGGATACTGGGATACTGGGATAATGGGATACTGGGATAATGGGGTACTGGGATAATGGGGTAATGGGGTAATGGGGTAATGGGATACTGGGATACTGGGGTACTGGGATACTGGGGTAAAGGGATACTGGGATACTGGGGTAATGGGGTACTGGGGTAATGGGATACTGGGGGTAACGGGATACTGGGGTGGGATGGGATACTGGGAGTAACGGGATACTGGGATACTGGGATACTGGGAGTAACGGGATACTGGGATGGGATGGGATACTGGGGTAATGGGATACTGGGATGGGATGGGATACTGGGATGGGGACAGGGCTGTGAGTGCCACCCTCCGTCCTTGCACTGCCGCACACCTGAGCCCCTCCTCACACACCTGAGCCCCTCCTGACACACCTGAGCCCCCTCCTCACACACCTGAGCCCCCTCCCCACACCTGAGCCCCTCCTGACACACCTGAGCCCCCTCCTCACACACCTGAGCCCCTCCTGCACACCTGAGCTCCCCTCCTCACACACCTGAGCCCCCTCCTGACACACCTGAGCCCCCTCCTGACACACCTGAGCCCCCTCCTCACACACACCTGAGCCCCCTCCTCACACACCTGAGCCCTCCCCGCACACCTGAGCCCCTCCTCACACACCTGAGCCCTCCCCGCACACCTGAGCCCCCTCCCTCACACACCTGAGCCCCTCCCCGCACACCTGAGCCCCTCCTCACACACCTGAGCCCCCTCCTCACACACCTGAGCCCCCCTCCCCGCACACCTGAGCCCCCTCCTCCTCACACACCTGAGCCCTCCCCGCACACCTGAGCCCCCTCCTGACACACCTGAGCCCCCTCCTGACACACCCTGAGCCCCCTCCCCCACACACCTGAGCCCCCTCCTGACACCCCCTGAGCCCCTCCCTCACACACCTGAGCCCCCTCCCCCACACACCTGAGCCCCCCGCACACCTGAGCCCCTCCTGACACCCCCTGAGCCCCCTCCTGACACACCTGAGCCCCTCCCCGCACACCTGAGCCCCTCCTCACACACCTGAGCCCCCTCCTCACACACCTGAGCCCCCTCCTGACACACCTGAGCCCCCTCCTGACACACCTGAGCCCCCTCCCCACACACCTGAGCCCCTCCCCGCACACCTGAGCCCCCTCCTGACACACCTGAGCCCCCTCCTCACACACCTGAGCTCCCCTCCTCACACACCTGAGCCCCTCCTGACACACCTGAGCCCCCTCCCTCACACACCTGAGCCCCCTCCCCCACACACCTGAGCCTCCCCGCACACCTGAGCCCCTCCCCGCACACCTGAGCCCCCTCCTCACACACCTGAGCCCCCCTCCTGACACACCTGAGCCCCCTCCTGACACACCTGAGCCCCTCCCCGCACACCTGAGCCCTCCTTACACACCTGGAGCCCCTCCCCCGCACACCTGAGCCCCTCCCCACACACCTGAGCCCCCTCCTGACACACCTGAGCCCCCTCCTTACACACCTGAGCCCCCTCCTCACACACCTGAGCCCCTCCCCACACACCTGAGCCCCTCCTGACACACCTGAGCCCCTCCCCGCACACCTGAGCCCCTCCTTACACACCTGAGCCCTCCCCGCACACCTGAGCCCCCTCCCTGACACACCTGAGCCCCTCCTGACACACCTGAGCCCCCTCCCCCGCACACCTGAGCCCCTCCCCTACACACCTGAGCCCCTCCTCACACACCCTGAGCCCTCCCCCTCGCACACCTGAGCCCCTCCTCACACACCTGAGCCCTCCCCGCACACCTGAGCCCCCTCCCCGCACACCTGAGCCCCTCCTCACACACCTGAGCCCCCTCCTCACACACCTGAGCCCCCTCCCCGCACACCTGAGCCCCCTCCCTCACACACCTGAGCTCCTCCCCGCACACCTGAGCCCCTCCTGACACACCTGAGCCCCTCCTGACACACCTGAGCCCCTCCCCCACACACCTGAGCCCCCCTCCTGACACCCCCTGAGCCCCTCCTCACACACCTGAGCCCCTCCCCCACACACCTGAGCCCCCCGCACACCTGAGCCCCCTCCTGACACCCCTGAGCCCCCTCCTGACACACCTGAGCCCTCCCCGCACACCTGAGCCCTCCTTACACACCTGAGCCCCCTCCTCACACACCTGAGCCCCCTCCTGACACACCTGAGCCCCTCCCTGACACCTGAGCCCCCTCCCCACACACCTGAGCCCCTCCCCGCACACCTGAGCCCCCTCCTGACACACCTGAGCCCCTCCTCACACACCTGAGCCCCCTCCTCACACACCTGAGCCCCTCCTGACACACCTGAGCCCCTCCCTCACACACCTGAGCCCCTCCTGACACACCTGAGCCCCCTCCTGACACACCTGAGCCCCTCCCCGCACACCTGAGCCCTCCCCGCACACCTTAGCCCTCCTGACACACCTGAGCCCCTCCCCGCACACCTGAGCCCCTCCTGACACACCTGAGCCCTCCTTACACACCTGAGCTCCCCTCCTCACACACCTGAGCCCCTCCCCACACACCCTGAGCCCCCTCCTCACACACCTGAGCCCCTCCTCACACACCTGAGCCCCCTCTGACACACCTGAGCCCTCCCCACCTGCTCCTCGCCTCCTCCTGCGCCTCAGCCCCGCCAGCTCCCCAGCGCCACGTGCAGGGGTCAGCCGGGGCCGCGGGCACCTGGGGGGCACAGAAGGGTCTGGGGGGGCGCAGGATGCGGCCGAACCCCACGGAACCTCCAGAGGGTCCCCAAAAAAGAGGCGGGGGGGCGGGAGCTGCACCCTGCCCGCCAGGGGCGTGGCACAGGCGGATGCCGTCGGGGGCTCCCGCAGATCTGGATCAGGTCCCTGCGGGAGAGCTTCAGCAGATCGGCCCCCTGCGGACAGGGGGCTCAGGGGGCAGGAGGGGCCTCGGGGGAGCAGGAGGGGGGCAGAAGGGGGCCTCGGGGGAGCAGGAGGGGCTCAGGGAGTGCAGGGGGGCAGGAGGGGGCTCAGGGGTGCAAGCAAGGGGCAGGAGGGGGTCAGGGGTGAGAAGGGGGGCTCAGGGGCAGGAGGGGGCTCAGGGTGAGGAGGGAGGCTCAGGGGGCAGAAGGGGCTCAGGGGTGCAGGAGGGGGCTCAGGGTGAGGAGGGGCTCTGGGGGTGAGAAGGGGCTCAGGGGTGAGGAGGGCTCAGGGTGAGGAGGGGCTCAGGGGTGAGAAGGGCTCAGGGGGGTGAGGAGGGGCCCAGGGGGTGCAGAAGGGGGGTCAGGGGGTGAGGAGGGGGCTCAGGGGTGAGGAGGGGGCTCAGGGGTGAGGAGGGCTCAGGGGTGAGGAGGGGCTCAGGGGTGAGGAGGGGCTCAGGGGTGAGGAGGGGCTCAGGGGTGAGGAGGGTCCCGGCTCTGCCCCGGCTCTCACCGCTGAAGTTGGCGAACGCGCGGGCGCAGGGAGGCGAAGCGGCGCCGGAGCAGCCACTGCTGCGTGTCCCGCGGGGACGCGCCGGGGCTCAGCGCCTGGGGGGCCTCGGGGGCTCAGGGGGGCCCAGGGGGCTCAGGGGGCTCAGGGGGGCCCTCGGGGGGCCCAGGGGGGGGGGCTCAGGGGGGCTCGGGGGGCTCGGGGCCCAGGGGGGCTCGGGGGCTCAGCGCCCTGGGGGGCCTCGGGGGCTCAGGGGGGCTCAGCGCCTGGGGAGCCTCGGGGGCTCAGGGGCCCAGGGGGCTCAGGGGGCTCAGCGCCCGGGGAGCTCGGGGGGCTCAGGGGGGCACATCTCAGCCCCTCCGCGGGGCCGGGGGAGGCTCTGGGGGGTCGCTCACCTCGCCAGGACTCTCCTCGGGCCCCCTCGGGGACACGCACACCCTGCGGGGCGGCGGGATGAGCGGGGACCCCAAAGTGGGGAATATTTGGGGGTTCAGGGGTCCCCGCTCACGGGGAATATTTGGGGGTCCAGGGGTCCCTGCTCACGGGGAATATTTGGGGGTCCAGGGGTCCCCGCTCACCTCTCGGGGGCTCAGCAGCTCTCCGGGGTGCGGGGACGGCAGCCCCGGGGGGCTCAGGGGGGCGCCCAGCGCGTCCGGCCACGGGGCGCACTGCGGGGGGAGGGGGCGATGGGCGCGGGGTCCCGGGGGTCCCCCCGGCCCGCGGGGCGCCAGGCCCGCCCCACCTCGGCCAGCACGGTGCTCTCGCGGGACGGCTGGAACCGGTCCCGCTCCGCCGCCGGCTGCTTGTTCACCTTCTCCCGGTCCGTCTTCTGCTTCCCTGTCGGCGCCCTTGGGCTGCGCGGGGCGTGAGCGCGGCCCGGGACCCCCGCGGCACCCCGGGACCCCCGGGACACCCCGGGACACCCCGGGACACCCGCGACAGCCGCGACACCCCGGGACCCCCCGGGACACCCCGAGACACCCCGAGACACCCCGAGACACCCCGGGACAGCCGGGACCCCCCGGGACCCCCGAGGCACCCGGACCCTTGGGGCGCCCAGAGCCCCCCGTGCATCCCCCCAACCCCCTGCGCTGCCCCACGCTCCGAGCTGGACCTCCCAGTGATGAGGAGGCACTGGGGGCACTGGGGGCACTGGGGGCACTGGGGGCACTGGTCACACTGGGAACACTGGTCACACTGGTGGCAGTGCTCACACTGGTGGCACTGCTCACACTGGTGGCACTGCTCACACTGGTGGCACTGGTGGCACTGGTGGCACTGGGTCCCCTCCCCCGGCATACCTTGAACACCCTGACCAGGCAGCTGGCCGAGTGCAGGTGCTCGGGGGCTGCCCCAGCCCCCGAAGGTGTCGATCTGAGGCGGGAACGGGACTCTCCCCGCTCTTCCGCAGCGTGAACTCGGTGCTGATGCAGTGAACCCTGCCGCGGGGGACAGCGGGGGTCGGGACCGGGCTCCGTGACCCCCCCCAGAACCCCCAAAACAGAACCCCCCAGAACTCCTCCAGACCCCCTCAAACCCCCAAACCCCCCAGAACCCCCAAACTCCAAAACCCTCCCCCAGAACCCCCCAGAACCCCCCAGAACCCCCCCCAGAACCCCCCAGAACCCCCAGAACCCCCCAAACCCCCCAGAACCCCCCAAACCCCCCAGGCGCGGCTCCCACCTGCACGAACACGACGCGCCTGGAGGGGGTCCCCAGAGGAATTCCCACCGTGTTGAGCAGCGTGGGGGGATTTGGGGCTCCAGGACCCCACGGAGAGCGGGATGTCTCGCGGGAGGGGGCTTCAGCATCGGCCCTGCAGCTCCCCCAGCCCCTCCAGCCCCGGCACCCACCGATGTCCAGGATCCGATCGCCCGGGCGGCTCCAGCGCCACCCCTCGAGCTGCTGCTGCTCGAGCACCGGAGCCGCCGGTCGTGGAAAAACCACGCGGAGCACGCCCTGAGCGGGGACAGAGCCGCGGGCAGGCACGGGCAGGGCAGGGCAGGGCAGGGCAGGGGAACGGGAAGGGCACGGGAAGGGCACGGGAAGGGCACGGGAAGGGCAGGACACAGGGCAGGGCAGGGCAGGGACACGGGCAGGGCAGGGGAAGGGCAGCGGGCAGGGCAGGGCAGGGCAGGGCAGGGACACGGGCAGGGCACGGGCAGGGCAGGGCAGGCAGGGGCAGGGCAGGGCGGCAGGGACACATGGGCAGGGCAGGGCAGCAGGGACACGGGCAGGGCAGGGCAACGCAGCAGGGTGGACACGGGCAGGGCACGCAGGGCAGGGCAACGGGCAGGGCATGGGACACGCGCAGGGCAGGGCAGGCAGGGCGGGGCAGGGCAGGGCAGGGCAGGGCGGTGGCAGCGCAGGGACACGCGTGCGTGCAGGCAGGAAGCGCAGGGCAGGGCAGGGCAGGGCACGGGCAGGCAGGGAAGCGCACGGGCAGGGCAGGGCAGGGCAGGGCAGGACACGCAGGGCAGTGTGGGGCAGGGCAGGGCAGGGTGGACACAGGCACAGGGTAACGCGGACAACGCGGTAGGGCAGCGCAGAGTGGACACAGGCGAGGCAGAGTGGACGTGGAGCAGTGGAGCACGAACAGGGCACGGGGGCAGAAATGCAGGAGGCTCTGAAACATGACGCAGAACCAGGGCTGAGCTCGAGCACGGACTCAGCCAGACTCACGTGAACCAGCCAGACTGGGGGCTGAGCAGCGGCTTGGACTGGGGCATGAACTCAGCCCAGACTGGGGTGAGAACTAGGGCGCAGACTGCAGCTATGGAACTGGCGCAGAACCCAGACCGGCTGAACTGTCAGGACTTGCCACAGACCATGGGACTACTGGGACACAGACCAGGACGGCCAGAACGTAAGGACCAAGGAGATAGGCACTGAGAACTACAACCCCAGGACTAAGGAACGGCAGCAGAACGAGGGACCAAGGAACTGGCAGCAGAACTAAGGACCAGAATGAGCTGAATAGACTGGCAGAACGGATCTGGACCCGAAACCGGAGCGAGCTGGACTGGAAATGAAGCTGAACTGGGGCAGAGCTGTAGAGGCACGCTGGGAGCTGGACTGGGACTAACCAGGGGCCTGGACTGGGGCAAACGCTGTGAGGGACTGAGACGTGGACGGACTGCCCAAAGACTGGGGCTGGACCCTCATTGTGGCAAACTGGGTACTCTGGAGACGCAAAGCTGGTCTGGACTGGGAGCAAAACGCTGGACGGACTAGCAAAAACCTGGGTCGGGACTGGCACTGGAGGTCTGGACTGGGAAAACGGTGTGGACTGGGAAAACGGTGTGGACTGGGGAAAACTGGGTTTGACTGGGGCACAAAGCTGAGCGACTGGGGTAGGACTGCCGTTTGACTGGGGCAAAACTGGGTCTGTACTGGGGAAAAACTGGGTGTGAACTTTAGGAACTGTTTGACTGGGGCAAACTGGGTTTTGGACTGGGGAAAAGCGGTGTGGACTGGGGAAAACTGGGTCTGAACTGGGGGAAAACTGGGTCTGGACTGGGGAAAACGCGGTGTGGACTGGGGAAAACTGGGTCTGAACTGGGGAAAACTGGGTGTGAACTGGGGCAAACTGCTCCCCGAACTGGGGGCAAACTGGCTCGACTGGCTGAAGCGACCCCGCCCGGAGCCTCCGCCCGTCCCGCCCGCCACCTTGTGACTCGCCCCAGCGCCTCGGCTCGTCCCCACGCTCTGCTCCCTGCCATGCTGGGATCTCGTAGACTGGCCTGAGGCCCGAGCGGGACTGAGCCCCGGCCGGGGTCCCTCCCCGGCGCCCCGACTCACCCCTGGTTGAGGTAGGTGAGGGTCTCCCGTGGTGGCGCCGCACGGCCGGGAGGTGGCGCGCCCAGCACGTACCGGGAAGGCGGGGCGGGGGCTCCCTCCTGCTTCAGGGCAGGGCGGCGCGGGGGGTCCCTGCGGGAAAACACCCCCCAAAGGGTGGCGGCTCGGCCGTGCCTCCAGTTTCCCCGGCCGCGGAGGATGCGGGGTACCTGAGCCCCCGCAGCTGGGCGAGTGTGCGTGTCCCCGGGGCCGTGCTCGGGCTGGCCGTGCCACAAGAGCATGGTGGGGACAAGTGGGGACACCCCGCGAGCGAGGGTGACAGCGCAGAGGGATCAGCCGGGCCCACCCCCTTTATCGGCGCTGGGAGGGCGATGCGTGAGCGGGGCCGGGCCCAGCCCGGCCCAGTTGTCGCCCAGTTTGGGGTGTTGACAGTAAATAGCGCTAGGGAGGGGCAGGTTTGCTGTCAACAAGGGGACACCCAGAGGCTCCCCTGTCCCCCTTGTCCCCGCCTTGTGTCCTGTCCCCATCCTCGTTCTAACCCCTAATTTCTGCCAGATTCGGCTCTGTTTTGGGCAGAAAAAAGGTGGTAAGGTGTGTGTGGGGGTGTCTGTCCCCCTCATGGTGACACTGGGACGTGACACGGGGTGTCACACACTGAGGTGATGACACACACAGTGTCACACACTGAGGGGGTGTCACACACTGAGGGGTGACACATTGAGGTGTCACACACGGTGACACACACTGAGGAGTACACACACTGAGGGGGGTGTCACACACTGAGGGGTGTCACACACAGTGTCACACACTGAGGGGTGACACACATTGAGGTGTCAGCACACGGTGACACACACATTGAGGTGTCACACACTGAGGTGTCACACACGGTGACACACACTGAGGAGTGTCACACACTGAGGGTGTCACACACATTGAGGGGTGTCACACACTGAGGAGTGTCACACACAGGGGTGTCACACCCAGCTCCTGTCCCCGGTGTGTCCCCTGTCCCACCCCGGTGCCGTGGCACAGCCCTCAGCTCGCTCCCAGGGCGGGGACCCTCCCCAGCTCCCTTAACCCCCAGGGCAGGGGCAGCCTCTCAGCCAGGCCGCAGTCTCGTCCGCCTGTCCAGCCACTCCCAGTGACGGATGGGCTGCTGGGGGAGTCTGGGGGGTCTCTGGGGCTCCTGCTGTGAGCTCCAGCCCCTCCCAGCCCGGGGTGCTGACTCCCCAAGCCTCCCCACCCCTTAGCTCCCGCTGAGCCTGTGGGCTCGGGACCAGCCTCCTGCCCCTCCCTCCCGCAGCACGGAGTCCCGGCAAGGATCCAGCGGGTTTTATTGGGGGTTGTGCTCGGCAACGCCCATCAAGGGCTGCCCTGTCACTTCTGGCTCTCCTCCTTGGAGAGCGTCTTTGATGATCTCTCTCCTTCTTGGCCTGCAGTCGCTCCTCGCTGCTAAGGCTGCCTCTGGTCTTTGGAGCGCCTGCCTGGAGCCTGCGGGCGGGCGGGTCAGTGCACCGCTGGGACAGTGCTGGGACAGCTGGGACACTGGGACATGCACACTCAAGGGGGACAGCGCTGGGACACCTTGGGACACCATGGACACGCACACCTCGGGACACTCTGGGACACCTCCGGGACACTTCGCACTCTGGGGTCAGTGGACACTCGGGACACCCCTGGGACACTCACACCATGGGACACTTCGCACTCCTGGGACACTCACACCGACTCCTATGACTGTTCCTAGCCTCCTGGGCTCCCTCCCATCCCCCCAGCACTGCCCCCACTGCCCACATCCTCACCCACAGCACCACAGGATCCCACAGAACCACCCCCACTGCCCCACTCCACCCCACTGCCCCCACCCCACTGCCCCACCTCCACCTCCACTGCCCCCACCTCCCACTGCTCCCACCCACCCCACTGCCCCCACCCTCACTGCTCCCCACCCACCCCACTGCCCCACTCCACCCCACAGAACCATCCCATCCCACTGCACCACCTCCACTGAACCATCATCCCACTGGACCCACCTGCACCTCACTGACCCACCCCACTGCACCATCATCCCAGTGACCCACACCCACTGACCCACCCCACTCGACCCACTCCACTCACACTGACTCCAGCACTGCCCTCCCACCCACCCCACAGAACCATCCCCATCCCACTGCTCCCACCCCACTGCACCATCCCAGGGCTGGACCCACTTCCACCCCACAGAACCATCACCCCACTGAAACCACCATCCCACTGCACCTCGGGGTTTCTCCCTCCTGTGTTTTTGGGGGTCACGCTTGGGACTCAGCTTTCTCAAGCACACGCTGCAGGGTTTTTGCAACCTGCTGGTCAATCATTGACCCATTCCAGCAGCTGCCAGGAACTCCCAGCTCCCACCTCCAGTGAGACACACACCACGCCTCCTGTGCTCCCCGGCCAGCCCTGCTCCAGCCTGGGAGCCCCCAGAACCCTGGGAGCCACTGCTGGGGCCCCAGCCTGCAGCAGGACTTTTCACGCCAGCAGCTTCTATGGCTTTGTCGGCCCTTCAGCTTGTGGATGTGCTCCATGAGGATCCGGGTTGCTGAACACGCTACTCCCTTGACCTTCAGGTACAGGCTGTGGTACCTGGGGAGGGACATCAACCCTGCTCCAGCTCTGCCTCCCGGGCTGGGAAATGAACTGGGGACTGGGAATGGCTGGGATTGAATGGGGGACTGGGATTGCCCAAGGAGACAAGACTGGGAATCACCAGGATTGCCCAGAGAGACAGGGCTGGGAATGGCTGGGATTGCCCAGGCAAGACTGGGATCACCCATGCAGGCTGGAAATGGCCAGGACTGCCCGTGGAGAGACAGGGGACGGAGTGGACAGGCACTGCTCAGGCAGGGCTGGGAGTGGCTGGATTGCCCAGGCAGGACTGGGAATGGCCAGGATTTCCCAGATAGGGCTGAGAGACTGCCTCCAGGAAGGGCTGGGATTGCCCAGGCAGGGCTGGGAGTGGCTGGGATCGCTCCAGGCAGGACCGAATGGCCAGGATTCCGGTGATAGGGCTGAGACTGCCCAGGAAGGGGGCAGGAGTGCCCAGGCAAGGATGCCCCAGCAGCTGGAGTGGCTGGACTGCTCCAGGCAGGGCAGGAGTGCCCCAGGCAGGATGCCCAGGCAGGGGCTGGGAATAGCTGGGTTGCCCAGGCAGGGCTGGGATTCCCCCAGGCAGGGGATGCCCAGGCAGGCTGGGAATGGTCGGGATCGCCCAGGCAGGGCTGGGAATGGCCAGGATTTCCCTCTAGATAGGGCTGGGGACTGCCCAGGAAGGGCTGGGAGTGCCCAGGCAGGGATCCCCAGTGGCAGGGCTGCCCAGGCAGGGCTGGGAAATGGCTGGATCCCCAGGCAGGGATGCCCAGGCAGCTGGGAATGGCTGGATCCCCCGGGCAGGGCAGGGCAGGCCTCCGGGAAGCAGCACTCACATGTGGCGTCGCATCTTCTTTTGACTGCTGTAGGGCGCCAAGCAGCAGCCGGCCAAGCAGGGGATCCGGGTGATGCCGCATCCAGGTGACCTTCGGCATGGGGCTGCTGGCTGCCCTTCCTCTTGCCTGTGGGGGCACCACGAGCTCCAGCTGCCTGCCAGCCCAGCCCCACACTCCTCCCAAAGCCCTGCATCCCTCTGCTCGGCTCAAGGGAGCTGCCACTGACACAGCCCAGGGGTTCAAAACCCTGACACAGCCCAGGGATTTCCAAACACTGACAAAACTCAGGATTCCAAACACTGACACAACCCAGGGGTTCCAAACCCAGACACAGCCCAGGGGCTCCTGTCACTGACACCACCCAGGGGGTTCCAAACAGACAGAGCCCAGGGTTCCTGTAGCTGACACAGCCCAGGGGGGTTCCAAACCCAGACATAGCCCAGGGGCTCCTGTCGCTGACACAGCCCAGGGGCTCCCTGTCACTGGAGCACAAACCCCAGGGGTTCCTGTAGCTGACACAGCCCAGGGGGCTCTTGCTCACTGACTACAGCCCAGGGGCTCCCTGTAGCTGACTACAGCTCAGGGGCTCCTGTCACTGACACAACCCAGGGGTTCCCGTAGCTGACACAGCCCAGGGCTCCTGTCACTGACACCGCCCCAGGGGTTCCCTGTCACTGACACCGCCCAGGGGTTCCTGTCACTGACACCGCCCAGGGGTTCCCGTGGCTCCCCCACAGCAGGGCAGGCACGCACTCTACCGATGCCCATGTGGCTGCCCCCTTGCGCGGGCCAGCGCGCTCTTCCCTGCAGCGAGCTCCGCGCAGTGCACGGTCACCGGCTTCATGGATGATCAGCCCATCCTCTGATCAGCTTCCCGGATCTGCTGCCCTGCAGAGGCAGCAGCACTCCTGTGGGCTGCAGCCAGCACGCCCAGCCTGCAGCCCCTCCTCAGAGCCCCCCAGTGATCCTGATTCCTCACTGAACCCCCACTGAACCCCTCAGCGGTGCAAATGCTGAAAAACTTGGGCAGGTGCTGGAGGTGCTTCCTAAACGGCACAGCCCCTGCAGGGACGTCCCCAGCCCTCACTGCACGTGGGAGTTGGGCGCTGGCGCATCTCGCTGGCCCTGCCTGCATCCAGCCACACCTTCGGTCTGCTGCAGCAGACGCTGGAGGCCAGCCTCTTCTGCAGCCGAGCATGCTGCTGCAGGGAAGTGATGTAGTGTCAGAGTCTGGGTACTCGCACATCCACAGTCCCTGTCGAGGGGGAATCCACAGACGAGGGGATCCTACAGACTTCTTTGGAGGGGATCCCGCATGCATCTGAGAGGACTCCTGCCAGCCCCTCCTGAGGGGATCCCACAGACCCAGTGATCGGGAAGACACTCGCAGCCTCTTCTGCAGCCGGAGCATGCTGCACAGGGAGGGAGGGTGACACGGGTAGAGCCTGCACACACTTTAGCAGGCCTCCTCAGGGGACCTCCACAGACCCTGAGGGGGATCCTACAGCCCCCGAGGGGGATCCTACAGCTCTGGAGGGGATCCTACAGCCCTTCTGCAGCCGGAAGGCATGCTGCACAGGGAGGATGGGTGCAGGGTCAGGAGGGGTCTGCACACACCTACAGACCCGTGAGAGATCTACACAGCTGAGGGGATCCCACAGACCCGTGAGGATCCTACAGCCCTTCTGCAGCCGGGAGCATGCTGCACAGGGAGTGATGGGGAGCCAGAGTCTGCACTTTACACCTACAGCCCCTGAGGGGACCTGCCAGACGGAGGGGGAGCACTACAGACCCCTGAAGGGATCCTCTACAGCCCACTGAGGGGATCTACAGACCGCGGGAGGGGATCCTACAGACCCGTGAGGGGACACTACAGCCTCCCGAGGGGGATCCTGCACAGCCCCGGGAGGGGATCCCACAGCCCCCTGGAGGGGGGATCCTACAGCTGAGATCCCACAGCTGAGGGGGACACCTCCACAGCCTCCTGAGATCCTACAGCCCCGCGTGAGGGGGACCCTCACAGCCTACTGAGGGGGATCCCCACAGACCCCCGGGAGGGGATCCTGTACGAGACCCAGTGAGGGGGACCCCACAGCCCCCGGAAGGATCCTACAGCCTCCCTCCCAGCGATCCCACACCCCCTCATGGGACCCTGCTACAGACCCCCTACAGGGGACACTCACAGCCTCTCAGGGGACACACTCACAGCCCCTCAGGGTCTCCTGCAGAACCCTCCTGCGATGCCTCTGGCATGCCTGTGCCATCCCTCCCTCGTGACACTATAGAGACCGTCACAGGAGAGCCTCCTTCCGCACCCCTCTGGTGCGGGTCCGGCACTCCCACCGGGCTGTCCCCTGCAGTGCTGCTTAGGGGACCCTCACCCGCCCCCTCATGCGGCTCACAGGACGTGCATCCCGCTCAGGGGCCACCCCACCACCCTCAGGGACCCTCTAGGGAGCCGCACTCCCCTCAGCGCCTCCCTCCCCCGCCCTCCCAGCTCCGCACGCACCCCGCGCTGCGCCTCGGGCGCAGGTCCAAGCAAGCGCTGCCCCTCAGCGCCGCCCGCCCAGACCAAGTGCGCCCGCCGCCCGGCTCTCGGGCAGCGCCCATCGGCTCCGCCATTTCTCCCCTCAGGCCTCCGAGTGCCGCGGCCGCCCTCGCAGCGCCCGGGCGGTCACGCAGCACTGCCCGGGACACTCCGCCCCGGCTGTGCGGGACACCTCCCTGCTCCCTCCAGCGCAGCCCTTCTGGTGCCTCCCGCCCCGGTTATCCCCAGAACAAAGGGTGCGGGCACCTGCTCCCACCTTCATGGCGGCGGCGGCGCCGCCTGAGAGACGCGGCGGCGGCGCTGACCCCGCCCCCGGGCGTCGGCACTGCACCACCCTGCCGACGCCCTGCGGCCCGGAAACGCGATAAAGAACAACAGCAACCAAATCTCGAGTGGATATTTATGTGAAGCACGTGCGTGGTGCAGAGACCTACGCGGAATGCGTGGGAAAGGCGTGGGTCCGTCCCGGCTCCCTCCGCCGCAGAGACATGGTACAGCCCGCGCGTGCGTGGCGGGAACGGGTGCCAGGCGCGCGCGCGGTGCGGAACGTGGGGCACGTGGGGCACGTGGAGTATGGGGGCTGGGAGGACTGGAGGGACTGGGATGAACTGGGGATGGGACTGGGATAGACTGGGAGGGGACTGGGATAGACTGGGATAGGACTGGGATGCTGGGATGGACTGGGACGGACTGGGGATAGACTGGGATGGGCTGGGATGACTGGGACAGACTGGGGAGCACTGGGATGGGCTGGGACGACTGGGGATGGACTGGGATGAACTGATGGACAGGGGAACACTGGGAGGGACTGGGATAGGACTGGCTAGACTGGGAGCACTGGGATGGACTGGGATAGACTGGGATGGACTGGGAGGGACTGGGAGGGACTAGATGGGACTGGGATAGGACTGGGATAGACTGGGATGGACTGGGAGGGACTGGGACGGACTGGGATGGACTGGGATAGAGTGGGATTGGGACTGGGAGCGCTGGGATAGAGCGAGCACTGGGATGGACTGGGATGGACTGGGATGGACTGAGATGGACTGGGAGCACTGGGATGGACGGGGATGGACTGGGGAGCTTGGGATGGACGGGGATGCACTGGGGAGCACCGGGATGGACTGGGAGCTAACTGAGATAGACTGGGAGCACTGGGATGGACAGGGAGCACTGAGGGACTGGAGCACTGGGATGGACTGGGAGGGAGCACTTCGTGGGCACCTGGGAGCGGGGAGCACTGGGATGGAAGCAATACGTAACCGGAAATCCAAAATTTTAA